>VMDR010012960.1:0-25698 GCA_007922815.1 Macrotus californicus | reverse complement strand
AATTAAAGATTTCTGGATAGACTAAATAATAGAATGGTTTTGACTGATGAGCCAACTGTGATCTGTACAAGAATGTTGAGAAAATTTCAGATCATAAAATAAAATTAGGGAAATTAAGAGATATGTTTAGAGACATGGGAAATAGATTCAGGACTTTCAGAGAGGAGAGTGAAGTTCATGGAAGGGAAGAGTAGATTAACAAAATAATAGGAAAAAATGTCCTTGAGCTGAAAGAGACTTAATTTTCCAGATGGAAAAGAAAAAGAAGAATTTACTAATAAAAATCTATTCTTGGAAACAAAACATGCAATTTTGAAAAAGCAAGGGTGAAGAGATGACCCTTAAGGCTTACAGACTGAGGAAAGCACAAGTACATAGCAGGTTACTCAGAAAGGAACACAGATAGCATGAGCACCAGACCTCTTTCTTCCAGAAGAGCTAGGAGACAGCAGGACTGCGGCTTCACAGTTTATTCATTCATTTAAAAATATTTATTTAGCATTTTCTGTGTGCCAAGCACTGTTCTAGACACATATCCCTGCCTTCATGAAGCTTACATTCTAATGGTGGGAGACTGACAATGCACAGATGAATGAGTATAAAATATATTCAATGTGAGATGGTGTTAAAGCTTAAGAGAGAAGATAGGAAGAAGGCAGAGGGAGGGGACTTTAAGCCAAGATGGAGGCATGGGGAGACATACCACGCCTCCTAAAACAACCAAAAGGACAACAACAAATTTAAAAACAAAAAACAACCAGAACTGACAGAAAATCAAACTGTATGGAAGTCCGACAACCAAGGAGTTAAAGAAGAAACATTCATCCAGACTGGTAGGAGGGGCAGAGATGGGCACCCAGGTGGAGAGGACTCATTGCAAGGTGGCAGCTGGAGGACCAGGGCAGGCATGGTAGCAGCTGGCAGACTGGGGGAGGGAGTGGCTTATGGACTGGGCGGCCCCACATTTGTGTGCAGATAGACCAGGATCAACTGGGGAGCGAGACAGAGCATACAACCCAGGGTTCCAGCACAGGGAAATAAAGCCTCAAAGCCTCAAAGCCTCTGACTGAAAACACCTGTGAGGGTAGAGGCAGCAGCCGGAGAAACTCCCAGCCTCACAAGAGAGCTTGTTGGAGAGACCCACAGAGTTGTAGAATGTACACAAGCCCACCCACCCGGTAATCAGCACCAGAAGGGTCCAATTTGATTGTGGGTAGCTGGGCAAGTGACTGAGAAGTGTCAGAAAGTGGAGCAATTGGCACTGTTCCCTCTCAGACCTCTCCCCCACATACAGCATCACAATGCAGCGATGTGGGTTGCTCTGCCTTGGTGAATACCTAAGGTTCCACCTTTTACTACGTAACAGGCTCGCTGAGAAAAAAAAATGGCCGAAAATGAAGGAACAGATCAAAGCTCCAGAAAAAATACAGCTAAGCAATGAAGAGATAGCCAACCTGTCAGATGCACAGTTCAAAACACTGGTAATCAGGATGCTCCAGAAACTCACTGGGTACTTCAACAGCCTAAAAAAGACCCCAGCAGCAATGAAGGTTGCATTATGTGAAATAATGAAAAATGTACAGGGAACCAACAGTGATGGGAAGGAGACCAGGACTCAAATCAAAAGTTTGGAGCAGAAGGAAGAAGCAAATATGAAGAAACAAGAATGAAGAAACAATAATTAAAAAAAAATGAAGAGAGGTTTAGGAACCTCCAGGACAAGTTTAAACATTCCAACATCCGAATCATAGGGGTTCCAGAAAGAGAAGAGGAAGACCAAGAAATTGAAAATTTATTTGAAAACTTATTTGAAAACATAATGAAGGAGAACTTCCCCAACCTGGCAAAGGAAATAGACTTCAAGGGAGTCCAGGAAGCTCAGAGAGTCCCAAAGAAGTTGGACCCAAGGAGGAATACACCAAAGCACATCATAATTTCATTACCCAAGATTAAAGATAGGGAAATAATTTTAAAAGCAGCAAGAGAAAAGGAGAGAGTTACCTACAAAGGAGTGCCCATCAGACTGTCAGCTGATATCTCAAAAGAAACCTTGCAGGCAAGAAGGGGCTGGCAAGAAGTATTCCAAGTCATGAAAGGCAAGGACCTACATCCAAAATTACTCTCTCCAGCAAAGCTATCATTTAGAATGGAAGGGCAGATAAAGTGCTTCCTAGACAAGGTCAAGTAAAAGGAGTTCATCATCACCCAGCCATTATTATATGAAATATTAAAGGGACTTATCTAAGAAAAAAAGATAAAAAAATATGAACAGTAAAATGACAACAAACTCACACTTATTAACAACCAAACCTAAAAAAAAAAACCTCAAAACAAAAAGGAAGTAAGCAAACAACTAAAACAGGAACAGAATCACAGAAATAGAGATCACATGGAGGGTTATCAGTTGGAGAGTGGGAGAGGGAGAGAGGGGGAAAAAGTATAGTGAACAAGTAGCATAAATGGTAGGTAGAAAATAGACAAGGGGAGGTTAAGAATAATATAGGGAATGCAGAAGTCAAAGAACTTATATGTATGACCCATGGACATGAACTAAAGGGGAATACAGGTGGGATGGGGCATGCAAGGTGGAGGGGAATAAAGGGGGGGAAATGGAACAACTGTAATAGTATAATCAATAAAATATATTTTTAAAAAAGAAGAAGGTAAAGGAGCTCTGAAATATTGAGTGGGAGGAGGGTGGCACTGCAGGTACATATCAGGCAGAGCTTCCCTCAGAACTCACTTTGGGATCTGAGTACAGATCTCAAAGATGCAAGGAGGAGCACATACAGCTTCTGGAAGGAGAACATTTTGGTAGAGACCACAGCCAGCATGGAGGCCCCGAAGCAGGAGCTGGTCTATCCAAGCTCTGAGGAAAATGGTTTTGAACGTAGAATTCTATGCTGAGCCAATAGTCAACACAGTGTTAGGGCAAAGTAAGAACATGATTTTACACATGCTCATACTTGGGAGGTTTTCCATCCACACGCATATATATAAATACATACACAGGGATCCAGAGGACAACATGATCCAAATGATAAGAAATTGTGATAGTTGAGGACGGCTCAAAAGAAACTAACTAAATAAATGAAAATAAGGAAGAACATAAATTAATTTAAATTATGGTTCCCCACAAAGTTTGATGAATGGGTCGTTCTCTGGCGAGTGTGATGTACGGTGGCATTTCCTGCTCCAGGAGTCTGATCACACCATTTTCTCAGTGGCAATATTTTTATAATATTAATATTGTAATGGCTATTTATAGTATTTTAGTTTTAAGATAGTCCTTTAGATAAAGTGTGAATGATTTACCTAATGTTACAGAGTAGAATATAATTGTTATACACTAATTTAATATCCAAGGGGCGATCCAAATGACATTGCCTAAAGCAATAGAGTTAAATATGTTGTTGAAAAGATTAGAATGGAAAGCACAAGAGAAATGAAAGATAAAAATGTGTACTTTAAAAAACCATATGAATACATTATTTTTATGATGAAATAAAATGAATTACATTTTGAATTTTTTATAGTGGAGAAGTGTACTTTAAAATACAATGCATTTCTGATTGTAAAGAAAGCTCTGACTTCTGAAAAATGAAATAAAATACATTTGAAACCACTTTAGCTTTGCAGTATTTTGTGAAAAAGAGTTGCTGATAAACCTCAAAATAATAGAAAAGAAAAAAACAACAGAAAGACAGAAAACAATAGAAAAAATGAATAGTTGAAAAAAATTTAAAAGATTTTATTTATTTATTTTTAGAGGGAGAGGAAAGGAGGGAGAAAGAGAGGGAGAGAAACATCAGTGTGAGAGAGAAACAATGATCGTTTGCCTCTTGAACACACCTCAACCAGGGACCAAACCTGCAACCCAGCCATGTGCCCTGACAGAGAATCGAACCAATGACCCTTTGCTTTGCAGGAGAATGCTCAAACAACTGAGCCACACTGGTCAGGGCAGAAGTTTTTTATGTATTGGACAGGAGGAATCTATTTCATCAGCAAATAATCCCAATTTTTGGAAAATTTTGGAATTATAAGATATTTTAAAATGATATCTACAAAAGTATGTCAATTCAAAGTGAAATTAATACGGTGTAAAGAATGAAATATTACAAGACCTCAGAGTGAAATTCACATTTTCTTAGATTATTCAGTATGCTGAAATGAATAAGATAACTAAACCATTTGGTGAAAGAGCAACTGTCAACTTTTGTGAACTACATACAGAAAATGTCAAAATCTGTCTTAATTAATGAGACATTCTTAGGTGTTTTTCAGTGTTGAGAAGACAACTGTGGACAATTTACATCAAGTTATAAAAATCTATATGTAGCAAATTCAAGTCAATGTCAATAAAATAGGTTTCCAGACCAAGCATGGCCGTAGGCTCATGCTAAAATGGATATTTCAATGGAGGTATAACACAACGTAAGGAGGGAGAACTAAAGCTTTGTGTGCACAATGTCATGTTCAGGGAGTATTTGAAGCAAAAGACTTAGTGACCAAAATCTAAATGTTGGTTGGGTATAAAATGCATGGCTTGTAAAAGCAGAGAGTTAGGTTCACTGAATAATTTCAAAGGCCTTATGGATAGATATTTTTGCAAAAACAAAACAAAAAACCAAAATATTTAGCCCAAATCCCAAGTCATCAGCTGCTTGATGGCATAAATCATACAGCAACACCTTTTATGACACTATCATTGTACTTGTACTGCATCCCTGAAGGATATCAGGGTACATACATGGCTAATGGATACTTGCAGGTTCACTGTGGAGATCCAGGGAGAACATGAGTTGAGGATCAAGCTAGCGGTGCCATCACTATGTCAATGGTAGTTGAAATCAGAATGAATGAAATCCCTAAGGGAAATAAATGCCCAAGACTGGGTAGGACTAAGTACTGTCTTCCAGAAACCATTAGGTCAAGCATTGGCTAAAGAACCAGAAGAGAGAGAAGGAAAAGAAGCATAGTCTGAAAGGAATAGAAGAAGGTATTGTGTCATGGAAATTAGGAGGTTAAGATTTCAAGAAATGGGAATGTGCTTGGGGACTGCTGACAGGGATGGCCAGTGTGAAGTAGCGTAGTAGGAAGCCAAACTAATGCAAGGTTTTGGTTTGGTATTAAGGGGCCATTGGATTCCTTCTTAGCTCCTGTCAGTTCTAAGGTTCTCTGAGCAAACACTACTCCTAATCTTTCCTGATAAAAATAGAGCAATAGTGGAATTAGATGTATGTTTTTTTTCCCACTGTGTAGATCACAGACACCTTAACCATTTCTGTAATATGAAAGAAGATACATGCTAATTTTAGAGTGGGGAGGGGAAGTTAGCAGAAGTTTCATAGTGGCTGCAGTAGGCAGAACAATGCCCCCCTCCCAAGATGTCCACATGCTAAGACTTGGAACCTGTGAGTCTATTACCTTAAGTAGCAAAGGGACTTTGCAGGTATGATTAAGATTAAGGCTCTTGAGATGAGGAGACCATCCTGGATTATCTGGATGGGCCCAAGAGTTGTTAAGATCTGAGACCTTTTCCCATTGGCAGAAAACCAGAGAGCTGGCTGAGTGAGAAGGACTCGGCGTGCTGATGCTCAGTGGTTGTCAACATGGAGGAAGAGGTCTGCAAGCCCAGGAACGCAGTGCTTTCTAGGAAATGGAAAAGGCAAGGAAGCACATTCTGCCCTAGAACCTTTAGAAAGAATGAAGTCCTGCCAACACCATGATCTGAGCCCAGGGAGGTTCACTTTGAACTTCTGTCCTTCAGAACTACAACATAACACATTTGTATTGTTTAGCAAATTACCAAGTTTGTGATTATTTGTTACAACAGCGACAAAAATCTAAGTGACTTTTTAGAAGATAAACATAGTGTGGTGACATTTGTATCTTAAAGTTTATATTTGAATACATATGTGGAGGAATTGTATCTATCCTTAAGCTTAGAAGGTGCCTGTCTAATCACATGCAACCATTTATATACAGTAAAAATGATAACCTTAGAGTTGGGAAAAAAAGAAATCATTGCTAAATAGGGAAAGTTCTTATTTTTCTCAAAACAACAACAACAACAACAACAACAACAACAACAACCACCTAGCACTTTGCTTCCAAGAGGAGAAAAACAAAACCTGCCCTAATTTCAGGCCACCTGTGTGACACCACAATCATGTGATGCTGAGAGTATTCCGGTTCCTGAGCTAAAAATAAGTTGATGACACTGTGTTCTATTACTGAGTACACGATCTTATCAGAGGACTCTGAGCTTTGATCTAGAGTTCAACTGCTTAAAATATTTATTATTAGTTTTCCTTGGGAACTCTGGACTGACTTTCTTAGTTTTTATTTTTTTTCCCATCCAATGATTAGTAAGGACCGCTTATTACTACACATGTGGTTGGTGCTTTTTCTTTAAAGAAACATTTTTCCTCCAAAGTCTTAAATGTAGTCATTCTTGTTCCTGTCTTATTTAAACTACTAACAATTCCCATCATTGTGGGCAAAGAACTAGATCAGGTTGTTTTCTTCACTGGGGTCAGATTGGTACTCTATTTTCCAGACAGCTCCACCTTACAAATGGGTTATGTCCCACAGTTCACGTGCAAGTCTGCTGTTTGGAATTTGGAACAGATTTCCCCAGACAAACAAGGTAATAAAAGATGATTTTGTTCCTAGGCTGCTTTTAAAATGTGTATTTGAATGGTCCGAATCTAAGTGCTAGGATCTGGGAATAGAAGCTACTCTGTGCAGGAGGATAGAGCAATAGGAGAAGGGTTTCTCTTTCCTATTTCTCTGCAAGTACCTAGAAAATGTACTGAAATAAGAGGGCTTCATTTTCTTTCTCTGCCCAGGTCTCTGCTACTGCTTTGCTCCCACAGGAAATCCAGACTCTCAAGCCTTTGTTAGCTCTGCATTGTGATATAGGATCCAGGTTTTCCGACACTCAGTTTCCAGCGGCACCTTTACATGATAATCTTCAAGTCAATGACACTTTTGGTAGAGTTCCTGAGTCCTGTATCTTCCCTAATTTTTCCCCTCACTTTCCAGCTGCTATAGTGTGAATGCTTATGTTCCCCCCTGATCCATATGTTAAAAATCTAAGGCCCAAGGTGATCGTATTTGCAGCAGGGGCCTTTGGGAGGTAATTATGTTTTGAAGGCAGAGCCCTCCTGATGGGATCAGTGCTCCCTTTTCTATAAGGCCCCAGACAGCTCCCTTGCTGTTTCCACCATGTGAGGACATTAGAAGGTGGAGGTCTGCAACTGGCAATAGGCCCTCACTGGAACCCAACAATGCTGGCACCATGATCTTGGACTTCTAGCCTCCAGAGCTGTGAAAAATAAATTTCTGTTGTTTAGAAGCTATCCAGTCTGTGGTATTTTGTTTTGGGAGCCCAAACAGACTAAGACACCAACATTCTAAGGAGTTTTGTTGGAGGAAGCCTGTGTGGTTTCCTGGATCTCCTTGTTAGCAAGCCTACCATGTTTTGTGTGGGTCAGCCTTGCCAGATTGCTGCCAGTGACACTAAGGGTCCCCAGAGTCTTGGCAATGCACTCGCCCAATCAGGGGCTTCTATGTTACTCTGTGGCTCTGTTAACCTGACAACAACTGGCTGGATGAAGGATGGACACCTGTCTTGAAGAGTTCCTCAGTAGACTGGCTAAGAAGCACAAGAGAGCAGTCCCAGAAGGGTGTTCTACACTTGGGCTGACCCTATATGCCACTTTCCTAGGATTACTTAAATATATGTCTTCTAACCTTGAGTGATCTATTAAGAGTACTCCTTTTCACATGCAGAAATGGTCCAGTTCAGTCACCCTTCCTGCCCAGTATTTGGCTGAATTGTGAGGTTTGAGGGGCAGCACAGGGTGGTCAGACTTGGAAGGAACACCAGTGGGAAGACTGGAAAAGTCACAGAACCCTAGAGAGAGCCAACTCCATCCAGTAGGGAGCCACAAACATCCTCTTCTAAGGGATACCCTCAGGCTAGGGGAATCATTAATTCAGCCAATAGTTATTAAATCTGTCCTATCAGGCAGACACTGCCAAAATCAGGGGCACTGCGGTGTGAAGGCTAGGTGTCGTCTAACCACCAAGTAGGGAAGTGGACCCACCAATGTGACAAGTCTGGGAGGAGAGGTAGTGTATTTTCTGGCAACATAGAAAAGCCACACTTACACCAGACTTGTGGTATCAGGAAAGGCTTTCCAGAAAAGAGCCTCTGTCCTGAGCCCAGAAAGGCGTGGAGAGAGCAAATGAAGTAAAAGGACAGAATAGAGTGGGGTAAATTCCAGGCTTAGAGGAGAGCGAGCATGGCAAACGGAAGGACATGAGTATCTACTGAGTCACTGGGGGTACCCAGCAGTGGCACCCAAAGTAAAGTCCCCAGACTAGCAGCATCAGTATCCTGGAAACCTGTAAGAAATGTGAATCCTCGGGTCTCACCCCAACCTCCTGAAACAGAAACTTTGGAGGCCCAATAATCCGAGTGTTAATAAGGCCCCAGGGTGTTCTGATGCCTGCTCAAGGCAGAGCACTCCTGCCACAGCCTCTCAGAGTCAGTGCTGCTCCCATTGGAGCCACTGCTGTGGGGGAGCTGAGGACTTCCTTGGGTGCCCTCACTTGGACCCCTCTACACAAGGCCTGTGCCATCTGGGAAGCCCAGCTCCTGGGAAGTCCAGGCATGCTCTCAGCTCCAGGGTCTCTTGTGTATGATGCTCATGGCTTCAGATTTGGGAACCTCCAACTTTTCTACCATCTCTAGGACATCCTCCCATCTACACTTGGCATGATGACAGTGAGAACTCATTTTTAGGGGCTCATAGCCTTAGCAGAAAGGAAGGGAGAAAACAAGTGGTTCCATTTGTTCTTCATTACCATCTTTTCCAAGATGCTGGCTCCTTGTCACTTATCCCTGAGTTTTCACTGGGAAGAGACAGTTCACAAGGAAAAGCCTGCATGGATTGTGGGTAAAGGGCACCGATTCTGGAATGGAACTGCCTGGCTTCAGATACCAACTTCACCACTCACACCCTGTGTAGTGAAAGGCAGGGCACTCAACCTCTACATGCCTCATTTTCTTTATCTGTAAATGGAGATAATTTTTTTTGCCACGTGGGATTATTGTGAGTAATGAATAAATTCATAAATGTGAAGATTCTAAACAGGGCCAGGTGTAGAATATGTACTAAAAAATTATTGCCTATTGTTTCAGGCTCTGTGGTATCTCTCCATATTAGAGTGTTGTCATTGCTTCTTCCCCAGAACAGTGTTGGGGCCACACCCTCTGGTGCTGCCTCTGTGAGGTTCCATTGCCCACCGACCTAGAGCTTTTTCCTTTTTCCCCAACCTCTCTCATGAAGGCATCTCCAAATCACTAAGGTGAATCAGCAGCTTTAAGGAGCTGCTCTCCTAGGATGTTAGTGCTTAGTTGTTAAGGTAATACCCCATTCCTTGGCTGCCATTTTGTTTTAAAACATCCATTTTTTCCTACCATGGAGTCTGTTGCAGATTTAGGAGTTTAAACTGGTGATGGTTGTGTTTTGGAGAGAGTGCCTTGTGACATTTTGTCCATGTGGAGGGCATGTGAGTTATTAAAATACCCACAGTCTACTTCTTCTGTTTTCTGTCCTATCAGCCCACTGGAGCAAGCAGCAGATAGCTTCACTTTGATGGAATCTTACAGAGCATTATTCCTAAGTGTATATTCTGAAACTTTAGTTCTGGGAATGCTACTAGGAAACACAGAGGTGGGCAAAAGTAGTTTTATAGTTGTTTGGATGGAAAATAATACAATAACTAATAAATAATTATACAAGAATAAATTCCATTTTGCATACTCACAACTGTGAGAAAGGGAGAAAGAGAGAGGGGTGAGAAAAAGATCTCTGAAGGCAAATAACTTACTTCTCAGAACTTTTATGTATAAATGTGGTGGATTAACATACAATGTTTGATCTCTAAGCACTTTTTGTTGGGGAGCATTTGAAGATTTGAAGTTCTGTGGGGGCCACACCTCAGAAATATGGCTTTGCCCACACAGGCTTAAGAGCAGGAAGTTGTGTGAGTGTTGGGGGCTGGCTGGGGAAGGGGCTCCATAGACATGTAAGTTCACGGCCCTGAAGCATTGCTGTGGGCTATGCAGGGCTGGTTCTTGTAAAAAGGGGACACTAAGGTCTTGCACAGACTCTGGGATTGTGAACTATGGGAGGGAAAAGGTGGTTCTGGAAGAGAATGGAAGGACTGGGGAATGAGAACTAGACAAGCCAGTGGGCGAGGCAGAGTCCCGTGAGGTTGCCAGGAGGAGAGAACTAGATTGTCCTTTCACCATTGTTTTCAAAGAATTTTAGTTACCAGGCAAGCAATCACCATGGTCCTCAATGAAAAGCTAGAAAGATTAAAAAAGTAAGAAATTAATGTGTAATTAATGCTTCAATAGGAAAGTGTTGACATCAGTAGGTGAGCTTGCCTATGCAGTCAGTGTCACTGAGTTCCAACAAAAGCGCTCATGGCTTTCATCGGTATTTTTTTTAATGCTGTGAAAAGATTGCCAATTTAATGCAGGTGGAATCGTCTTTTATTATCATAAAAAGTAAATAAGTTACTCTATGCTGTGGGGAATTGTGAAAGGATGTGTCTGACCTTGTCTCTCTCGAGCATCAGACCAATAGAAAGTCATGGCAACACCCCACAAACTCTTCTTGGAGTCAGTAGGTGTTTAGGCTTAGCTGAACCTGTTTGCTTTGATGTAGGGCACGTGGTCAGGGCTTTTCTTTTTCATCTGTGGTCTCCTAAGCAAAAAGAGTCTCAAATATTAAAGCATTTACACCTTATTTTACACTATGAGTTTTTCTAGGATAACTCTGTCAAAAAAAGGAAAGATTTTATTTTCATTTTTTCCCAAATCATTAGAGAAAATATTAAGTCCAAAAATCCTTTTTAAGTCTATAATTAAAACTATTTTATGAGAGATCTGCAACCTTTAAAGTAAATGTTACTCTTATGTTCCACTGCTTATGATTGAAGTTCTCAGCCTGAGGCAGGAGTGGGTAGGTCAGTGGGTCCCTTCAGAACCCCATTTCCAGAGAATTTGTTTCTCCCTCAGGACAGGATGACTTTGCAAACCAGTCATAGCTGATGGATATAATGACCTAAAACATTTTATAATTGATTTCTTTTAAAAGGTGAATTGGATCATAGGTTGGGATATTTTTCCTATTTTCTATCTACTCTACTTCAAATTCTTTTTTGGGGAACTAGAGTAGAAGAAATAAAAAAGTGATCGACTGAGGAAAGAAATGAATGAATCCAAATTTGGAAGTTGTGGGGTGCATTGCGGATTGAACTCTGGCTGCAAGCAGGAAATGCAAGAGAGGATAACAATCTGAAAGAGAATTTATTCTTTTTATATTCCTTAAAGAACTACAGTTAGCCCCGGAAAACTTTTATTTATTAAGTACAACACCATGGACTAGCGAGCTTAGGAACAGATATTTATGTCCAGGAGCAGTGATGTAGTTTCGTATCACAGAAATCCACAGGATGGCTGCCCAAAGTATCTCCATATGCTTTGCACAAAAGAAAGCTGAACTCTGTTCCTAACCTCACTTTGAATGAAAGGCTTGCATTTGGCCTTTCATTAATGTCCAATTTAAGGTAACATGATAAAATAAATTCTTGGTAATTCATTGCCAATACACCACTATGACAGATGTCATCCTTCAGGAGTGAAGTACGTGCTCTACTGTGAGCTGTGCAACAAAGTCTCACTAATGTGATGTGATGCAGTATGTCAGAGGAAGATCGTACTTTAGCTTTATATCTTAATTAAGATTATAGATTAGCTTTATATCCTAATTAAGCTAATCTATCCCATTTAATGAGGGACTCAGGTAAAATATCATGTTAAAGGGGCTCTTTTGCCCTATATCTTTTCTAAGCCAAGATATTTCTTTAAATTCAGATCTGTTAAAATATATAAGTATACAAGGATTGTGTTGTTGTTTTAATTTAATTTTTCTAAATTTTAAGTTAGTTTCTTATCATAAAAGTAATGTATGTATGCTTCAAATGGGCAAAAGATCAAATGTTACTGAATGACACAAAGTAAAAAAGTAAAATTTCTCTTTTCTGCAACCCCTATAAACACTTTTTTATATGTTCCTCTTTCCAGAAATTTTTACTAAGATACTATTGTCCTATGCTTTCTCTTTTGCAATTTGCTTTTCCCTCCATTTAGTGTCAGTTAGACTCTTCTCCATGTCTCAATCTTCTGAGAGACAGCCTGGTATTCTTTGGGAGGAGGGTCTGCAATAAACCTAAGAGACATCTGCTCATGGGCTTGTTTCCAATTGTTTCCCCATCTTCAGAGAATCCTGAAGTAAACATTGTGGAACATAGCTGTGCATACTTGTTCAAGCAGTGATACTGTTTTGGAAGTGGAATTGCTAAGACAAAGGGAATGTGCATTTTCAATTATTGATTGCTACCATTAAATTGCCCTCCAGGGAGGCTGCACCTAATTTTTCCGAGCCTTACTGAAAGTTAAGTTTATCAAGCTCTTTATTTTTTTAATATGGTGGATAAAAGCTTATCTCATTGCAATTTAAATTCCTTAATAATTATGATGTTGAATATCTTTATATATTTTATGTTTATATTTCAAACTGTATCCATTTTTGTATAAGGTTAAATTTTGTCTTTATTGATTTGTGAGGAGCATTTGTGTAGGAAGAAAATTAGGCCTTGATATACTTTCTATGTTGCAATATTTTTCCAAAATATTAAAAAAAATTTATATATGGTATTTTTTATCATGCATTAGTTTAAGTTTTTTTCCTCTTTTCATCATATATCATAATCATATATCATAATTATTTCTTTCCTGACTTCTGGGAGATTATTTAATTTATTTTTCCTCACCTGAGGACATTTTTCTCATTGCTTTTTAGAGAGAGAGGGAGGGAGAGAGGAAGAGAGAGAAACACCAATTGATTGCTTCCCATATGCTCTCAGACCGAGGATCGAACCCACAATTTAGGTCTGTGCCCTGACCAGGAATTGAATTTGCAACCTTTCAGTTATGAAACAACACTCCAACCAACTGAGCCACACCAGCCGGGGCAGATAATATACTTTTAACACTGATTTAATTCTGCTCTCCCATCCTTTTCTCCTGCTAAATTGACCATATTTTGTTATTTGCTAAGGACAAAATTCTCAACCTTATTGCTCATTTTTTGCTTTTACTCTTTATCCTCCGAGAACAATTTTAAGGAGTACAATAGTCCTGTTGTGTGCAGTGGAGTGCTGTTCATGTGGGCTTTTCATTTGCTAAGAATGTAATTACCTTGTTGGGATCCTCAAATTAATATTATCACAGACCAGAGAGGCTGTGCGGCATAATTAGGGGTCAGAGGAGGAATGCAACTCAGAGACCCAGCAAGATTCCTAAATTTCAGGCTGGCTTTTATGTTTGCAGCTCACATGTAATTTAACATTTTCATGTATTTTTTCTAGGTGAATAGTCATACTGTAGCAACCTTAAAAATAATTAGGGTGAGGGAAAGAATCTCATTCTTGCCATCCTGGGGTCCTAGTCTCCCTGTCCTCAGAATGCACCAAAACAGCAATTACTGCCGTTTTTTGATGATGTTTCCCAGCTGACTCGAGAGGGGTCAACTGCACCCGTGTTATTTGCTTCCTTGTTCCTATAGATGACTGAAACCCTTCCCTCTTTCTTTGGCTATTTAAGATAAATTTAGAGGCAAAAATAAGCTTGTCTGACACCATATGAAGACATGTTTAAGAAGCTTTCAATGAAATGTTGTTATGGAAAAAGTGACAGTCCATGTACGTTGATATTTGAGGCAGCAGGTGAGCCTACAAATACCAAAGAGCAACATTTCATCAATTTGAAAAGTGAGATCTTGTTTTAATTTTCATTTCCTTGATGATTGGCAAGGTTAAGTCTTTTTTTTCTTAAACATATTATTGGCCTTTTGTGTTTCTTGCCATGACACTTAAAACCAATCCCTTTAAAACTTGTTTGTATAGACACTTGCTTTGGCAGTTCTTCGCTCAGTACCACATTGGTGTCATAGTGCATTGTGTAGGCACAGGAGACAAAGTGCTGTGTGCAGACTCAGAAGCCAGGTCCAGGCCCCTACTGCACTAACTGCCATCTGTGTGATGTTGGGAACATCTTCGTGTACATAATGGCCATCCTGACATATACCCTCTACTATCACAAGCTTTTGTTGAGGAACAAAAGCAATCACAGACTTGGAAGTATTATTGAACTTGTAAAGCCCATATAGAGGCTATGAAAAATCATTATCAGAAAACATAACCCACTTCCTCTTGTTCAGAATAATGATTATGTTGAATGGGCAATATCCTTTGCAAAATTTTTCTATTTTTATAAACTCAAAATCTAAGCCTTTATTCCTGCTCTAAGTTACCACACTGATTCTAGACTCCAGCTTACCTAAAAGAACGGTCTTACAATTTTACTCTGAATCTTAGGGTTTCTTCAAGATGAAGCTCAAGGCTACCCCATGGCCATGAAGAATCTTCCTAAATGTATATTTCTCTTTGAATTCTCTTAGCTTACAGGCCTCACATTTTAGTAAATGCTGCTGACTATGTAAAAACTGAATATTGATTTTTGGCATTTATTAATAGAATGATTCTAGGATTTACTTTATTAGGTGCTACCCTTGCTTGCTACTTATGTAAGTTGTAAGATTACTGCAGCAGCTTATTTTGTGTATCAGCTTGGCTAGGTTATAGCCCCCAGTTATTTAATCAAACACTAACCTAGATGTTGCTGTGAAGGTATTTTTGTAGATATGCTTCACATCTACAATCAGTTAGCTTCAAAAGAGCCCTGAAATACCAATTCAAAAGAACCTGTGCACCCCAATGTTCACAGCAGCACAATTTACAATAGCCAAGTGCTGGAAGCAACCTAAGTGCACGTCAGTCAGTGAGTGGATCAAAAACTATGGTACATTTACACAATGGAATTCTACACAGCAGAGAGAAAGAAGGAGATCCTACCCTTTGTGACAGCATGGATGGAACTGGAGAGCATTATGCTAAGTGAAATAAGCCAGGCGGTGAGGGACAAATACCCTATGATCTCACCTTTATTTAACTGGAACTATTGACAAAAGAAAAAAGCAAACAAAATATAACCAGAGACATTGAAATTAAGAAAATCCAACAATAGCCAGAGGGGAAGGGGGAGGGGACAATGGGGAGAAGGGTTTTCAGGAAATACTATAAAGGACACATGGACAAAACTAAGGGGGAGGGTGGAAGCAAGGGGGGGAAGTGGGTTTGGCTGCGGTGGAGGGGGGAGGAGTGGGGGAAAAATGCAGACAACTGTAATTGAACAACAATAAAATAATTAAAAAAATAAAAGAACCACAACCTATATTCACTGATCTTTTGGAAGAAAGAAAGAAAGAAAGAAAGAAAGAAAGAAAGAAAGAAAGAAAGAAAGAAAGAAAGAAAGAAAGAAAGAAAGATTGCCCTCTGTTAGGTGGGTGGGCCTCATCCAATCAGGTGAAGGTCTTTAGAGCAAAAACTGATGTTTCTCCAGACGAAGAAACTTTGCCCTGCAATAATGCAGCATTAGCTCCTTCCTAAGTTTCCAGCCTGTTGGTCTGCTCTATGAATTTCAGATTTACCAATCCCCCCACAATGATGTGAGCAAATTCCTTAAACTCTATTTATCTATCTATTATCTCCTATTGGTTCTGTTTTTCTGAGAAGCTGACTGACACAATTATGGACAAGGGTTAACAGCTGTATGGCACCTCAAGTCTGGCAAAGGCATGAGGGTTTGGGAATATCTTTTAATGATGATGCTAAAACATATCTGCTTTTTCTTGCTCATATTTTCTCTATCAACCAGCAGACTCCCTTGTTCAGAAGTACTCTACCATGATTACTTTCCATTTCATAAGTTCAGAGAACAAAGAGCTGCCAGTATCTTAGCCATTCCCGAATCTAAATTAAAGACTGCCACTGGAAGTGAAAAATGGCCTGGATGTACAGAAGGGGCAAGTACAATAGTTCACAATTCTAACAAATTTCTTCTGTGCCAAATACCAATGATCCAGGGTCTAGATTTCCAGCCCAGAATTTCAGCAGGGAGAGACATTTGCATGAGCCACTTGACTATACGTCTGCCAAATAAATGATAATTTACTCTGCGGTCAGTCCCCTGCTGCAAACTGTTGGCTGAGTTTCATGATAGGAGAGAGGGTCACTGATTTATCTGTTTCCTATCCTTGTGCAGAGGTGAAGGACTGTGTTGAAATGGAGCAAGCTTACTAAATGCCATTTTGGTGAGACTGTGGTTTTCTCACTGAGCCAGGGGTTTAACCTAAAGTCTGCCCTGTCACAACAGCGCATTGAATAAATATTGACTGTCTGCCTACATAGAGGACATTGTGCCGGGCCCTGCAGAAGATCCAACATGAATAAGGCACATGGAAGCTCTAAGTGAATTTTCATTTTGTTAGAAACACGAGTGAAGGGCTTTCTGTGCAAATATTAGAGAGTGTCCATTCAGTTGAATTTATTCAGAGTGTAGTTAAGGAGGATTTGATAGTCACAGTGAGACCAGTTAAGACAAGACAAAGATATGAAGCCTAATGATGATGATAGCAATCAAATGGAAGGAATTGACTCTATTAATTGGCTTCTGAGGTTTACAGTTTTCTTTAGATGCATTGCCTACACACTTCATAATTGAAATAAAAGTAAGATAATGAAAAAAAGACAAGCAAAAAAGCAGATTGTATTATGTTTAATTACTAATTCACTTCTGAGCTTCCTGGTAGCCTAGGAAAAGCTATAGGGCCTATATTAACATGAAATAGAACAGACTTCAAAGCAAAGTAAGATCATAGATAGAGACATTTTATAGATATAACAGGTTACTTTAATCAGGAACACACAACAATTCTGGACGTGTATGTACCAAATGACAAAGCTTCAAAATACATGAAGCAAAATGACATAATTAAAGGGAGAAATAGACAAATCCACAAATGTATTTCAGTGATTTCTACATTTTTCTCTCAGTGATTGTTGCAATCAGAAGAGTAAAAATTCAGTAAGAATACAGACTATTTGAACATCATTATCAAATAATATATGGTTTCTAAAACAAGTCTGTAGGAGAAAGAAAGTCATTTTCACAAATTATACTGGAACTAAGTATCCATATGAAGAAAAGTAAACCTGAACTTCTACCTCATACCTGTAGTGGATTGGATGTCCCTAAAAATTGACATCTACTAGGCAGCTTAGAATGTGACTTAATTGTAAAGGGGGTGATTGCACATATAATTAAGAATCTTGAAAACAGATCATCCTAGTTTTAGAGTGGACCCCAAATCTAATAACTGGTGTCCATATAAGAGAAATGAGAGGCAGATTTCAGGAAGAGACACACTCAGGGAAGAAAGGCACATGAAGACAGAGCAGAGATTGTAGTGATGCAGCTACAAGCCAAAGGACGCCAGGACCAGAAGCTGGAAGAACAGGAAGGACCAGAGCCTTTGAAGAGCCTCCTAGAGTCTTTGAAGGGAGTGTGGACCTGCCAACACTTGATTTCAGACTTCTGGCCTTCAGAGCTGGGAGAGAGTAAGCTTATATCGTTTATAGCCACCCAGTTTGTCACAATTTGTTATGGGAGACCTAGGAAATAATACAGGGTCATGCATATAATTTGAGATGTATCGCATATCTAAATGCAAAATCAAAACTATAAAGTTCTATAAAAAATAAGAGAACATCTTGAGAGTAGACAACTATTTCTTAGGATGGGAAAACACCAACCACAAATGAAGATAATAAATTAAACTTTATCAAAATCAAAAACTTCTATTTATCAAACACACTATTAAGAAAATAATCAGGCAAGTGGCTTACTAGGAGAAAATATTGGTAATATATATATATGATAAAAGATTTGTATCTACAATAAATATATAGAGAATACTATATAATTTCAATAAACTAAATAGAAACAGACTGATAGATACAGGTAACAGACTGATGGTTGCCAGAGAGGAGGGGTATTGCAGGGTTGGGTGAAAAAGATGAAGGGATTAAGATGAACATATTGGTAGTTACAAGATGGTCATGGGGTTGTAAAGTACAACATAGGGAATGTAGTCAATAATATTGTAATAACTGTGTATGGTGCCAGTGGGTAATGGCAATATTGGAGGATCACTTTGTAAAATATATGATTGTCTAACTGCTGTGCTGTACACCTGATACTAATACAAAATAATTTAAATGTAAACTTAAATTGAAAAATAAAATTTAATTTAAAAATATCTATAGCTCAATAATAAAAAGACAATCAAACTAATAAAAATCAGCAAAAAGGCTTGAACATGCAATTCATGAAGAAGGAAATATAAATGGCCAGTAAGTAGAAGAAAAAGTGCTCAATGTAATCAGGTATATATGTTAAAAAGACCATTGAGATACCACTACAAATTCACTAAGGTGGTTAATTTGAAAAAAATGCCCCCAAACAGTAAATATTAGTGAAGATGTGGGGCCACAGGAACACTCAGATTTCTGTCTACTCCTGACTGGACCATGACCCCTTTAAGGGTGCAGGACATGCTTTATTCACAGTGGCAAGCCCAGCATATTACATTCAAGGTGCTTAATAAATGTTGAATAAGTGAGATCGAAGCTCTGTAGTGTGTTGGCACCTCATGGGGAGTCCATTAGGAGTTTCTCTTTACCAATTTAAGGTAAGTTCTTGTAACACAACTTCACAGATGGAGAGAATCAATGGTTCAGTT
Source organism: Macrotus californicus (assembly GCA_007922815.1). NCBI lineage: Eukaryota > Metazoa > Chordata > Mammalia > Chiroptera > Phyllostomidae > Macrotus > Macrotus californicus. The sequence goes on along the minus strand of VMDR010012960.1, from coordinate 6,841 downwards.
GGCAAGACCATGGTTACTGGTGCACAATGGATTTGTTGAGAGTGGAGGGGAGCAACCAAAGGGAAGTTGCACTCAGGCCACTTAAGAACCATTGATTGGGATTTAGTATGAAGCTGATCACAGATATCAAGAAGGAGGGAAGAGCTACCAGCTCAATTCAAGTCAAGAGCAAGGGACCTGATTGCACAGGGGAAGTGTGGAAACAAATTCATATTGACAACTGTTTCCAGCAGACCTTCGTGAAGACCCAATGCTTAATCTCCTGTGGTCTTGTGTATTTCTCTGTACATGGTTGTTTCTAAAGCTTGTGTTATTGACTGTGTGTGTGAGGGGTATTTTTAAATCTCTTACAAGATCACAAGCACTCCAATAATCTATTAAATTAAACTACTTTGCATGACGGGTGCAGAGAGCCTGCAAAAACAGCCTAGCACATGTGTGCACAACAGGCACAGCGGTCTATGTATTGATCACCCCACCCACATGTCTTTCCTCATTGCTGAAGTAAGGAATGACAGTAAGACAATTTTTTTTGAAACTAGACTTGAAAAGTCATATTTTATTCATTTGCTATCTTGCAAATAACTATGATACAAACAAGATTATTTATAATGATGATGATTGTGCCTTGGGAAACATATGGGATTGAGTTTTGGATAATTTGATTTGTCAAATTTGACCAGTGAGTACTATCACTTGTAGTTATTCAGAAGGTATTTTTTTTTAGAGCATTGCCACTTGAATAAAGTTTACAAATACCAGGCAGAATGTAGGCTGTCAGTTTGTAACAAGAGATTTCCAAGACCAGCATTAAGATGTGAAAGGGTTCCTCTAATACTTTCAATCTACACGGTACAAAAACATTTCAATGCTGTTTTTTTTTTAAATATTTTATTATTTATTTTATTTTTTAAAAGATTTTATTTATTCATTTGTTAGAGAAAGAGGAGAAGAGAAGGAGAGAGGGAGAGAAACATCAATGTGTGGTTGCCTCTCATGTGCCCCATACTGGGGACCTGGGCCCGCAACCCAGGCATGTGCCCTGACTGGGAATCAAACCAGCAACCCTTTGGTTCACAGCCCGCGCTCAATCCACTGAGCCAGGGCACATTTCAATGTTTTGAGGGTTCTCAGTTAGACCAAGAGTTCTTGGAAGGGCTGTTTGAATATTTATTTCTTTGGGGGGTAAAACAGAATTTACCTGGTCAGGGAGTAGAAACTATTTTATTATTTTTAAAAAACTGTAGGGACCATGATATACCACATTACTCAAAAATAGTTCTAGATATGTACACATATTTTGAAAGAAATGAGTGTTTGACTCAAATGTCATTATGGGTGGCAATGTGCTACATGTTTGTGTGATAGGTCAGTATGGGGAAGAATAGAATGCTGAAATGGAGGCAGCTTACTAAGTGAGCCATTGTATTCAAAGTGTGAGTTTCTCTAAGCTAAGGTTTTAATTGCACATATAAAATAAGAGTCATTCTTCCATGTGGCTCTTACTGACAAACTCTTTCTGTTGGATCTTGGTACATATGTATATTTACTGTTGATGGAAGGAGTGGGCCAAGTGATGTCTAGAATCTATATAGTTACTTAAAATATAAAGATCTGTTTGTATATCATCATTCAAAACCAAGACTAACCCTTGAAGACTGATGAATTTTGGAGCCTAACATCCAGCTTGCCTATGAGTGGGTGGCCACCAAATGTTGGTGGAAGGCTGGTCTCCTTCCTAAATGTTGCTTAACTCTACTGTCTCCTCAAACTACCTCTGCATAGGACAGATGCTTGACATTTCACTCTCAGAGTCAATCCTTGAATCCTAAGACTGTCCCTGAAAAGTAGTAGATGATCAATAAATGTCTTTTGCATTGGGTAAATCCTGTGAACTGCAACTATATTTATCTGTCATCAGTGCCCTAGAGTGAGGGACATTCTCAGAACTTTTCCATTGAAAAAACAAAAGTAAGTTTTGTACTGAGACATAGAAGCTTTTCCCTCTGGAGTTCAGTGGATCACCCAGGCAGACAGATTTGGGGGCTGAGAGGGGATTTGATGCCTCTGGGAAGAATGGCAGTGAAAGAAGATGTGAGAAAGAGAGGATGGTAAGACCTGAGAAAAAATCCAACTGTTTTCAGTATTTCCCCCTGTGTTATCAATCTTGTGGGCCTCTAATCCATTTCTATGAAGTTCACATTAAATTTTGAGTGATTGTTTTTCAGAGACATGGTTAACCTTCATTTTCTTCCCCACACATCTTCAGCATTTTTTTACATTTTATTTTTCAATTATGGTTTACATTTGATGTTATTCTGTATTTGTTTCAGCAGTTCTATGAGGAGCCAGTTAGCTCCAGTGAAGGGGAGAGGTCTACTGAATTTCTCCTTCCATCTGTGCAGCTGCCAGAGCTGCACACTTGTTTAAGTAATTTCTTGTGCTTAAATTAATGTACTCTTTAAAATGTGCTGTAAATAAAGTGCATTCTGCATTACTGTAGAGGGATTCCAAAGAGTCATTAATGGACTCCTAGAAAGTAGTGTACAGAATGAAAGTATGAGGGGATCCCAGAGAAAAGCAAAAGTAAGACAGGTACACTTTGAATAAGGGGAGATACATTTGGGGATAATGCATAGAGGAGGCGAAGGACAGCACAGGATAGCTGTGTTTTCACTGGCCAGCTTTCTCAGGCTGGGTTGGCTCTGCTCTGCCTATGTTTGCAGTTACAGAGCACTGGTTCTCCTGCTGTGTTCCAGCACAGTAATGTAGCCTAAAAGTGTTAAGGAAGCTCCCTAATCCTGAAACTGACAATCATGAAATCACCCTCTTATTAAGAAAACCAAGGGCATTAATTCTTCCTCCAATCATATTTTCAGGTTAAAGGAGGCAGGTTAGAATCCATCAGAATATTCAAAGATTGTTCTGGCAGAGCAGGTCAGATTTTAGACTTTTGTTTGTACTCTCTCCTGTAGGGCCCAGAAACTGTCAGAGAAACCAAGTGTGGGATTTGGTATGAGTGACAAACATATTGCGTCTTTAATTACTGCTTATCACAGGCGGTGAAACGAGACTCGAAATGATTATTACTCAGCTCAGGAGACTAGGGAAATAGTCACCTGGGGGTAATTAGGTGTACAGTTGCTATCTAGATACATAACTTAGTGTAAGTCTCAAATGTTGCATATTTTCAACATCCCATTAATTTGCAAAGTGATGGAGGAGACTGTCATAGATTTTAGAAGCCAGTTTGTCTTAAAGTTTCCCCCAAATAGTAGAGGTTTAGCACAGAATTTTACATGAATCTGTTTTGGGATAGATTTCATCCAACATAAACAGTTCTATTTAGTTCTTAAGGTAAGTTAAATGCTTAATCAAAGTGGCGTTTGCTTGTGAGTTAAACTCCCCAGTGGTAATGGATCCTGTTGGAAATTTTTTACTAGGAGGGATGAAAGTGGGTGATAAGGAGTGGGGATAGTTGAATGGAAACTAGAATTTCAGAACCCTACACTAATCTATGATTGATGGTCCTTCTTGTTTCAGTGGTGAGAAATAAGGAATCACGAGATGATATGTGATCTACTTCTAAAAAGTTCATAATGCTCATATCTGTAATTAAATTTTCTAAAGACTAAATAACTTTAAAGGAATCACCATTAAACTTAACAACGATCAGCAGGAGGGTTATGGGCAGAAGACACAGAGCTTTATTTTTAGTTTTCTTAAACATACAAAATGAAAAATGTGTGATTACTATGCTTAGAGACAGATTTCTTTAAAAGAATTCTGTTAAAAAGGTAAGAATTAAAGAGATGGCTTTATTTATTTATTTATTTATTTATTTATTTTCAAGGAGTCCTAAGGTATTTTTCCCTTTCCTGGACACCATTTCTCAAAGCTGTTCAATTGAAGAATCTTACATTTTTGCTTCCACTCTACTGTGGCCTGGGGTAAACATGGAGGGGCCAGGGGATACAGGGGAAGACTTAGTTTAATGTACATTTATTTTCTACTACTTATCACACAGACTATTCAGGTAATTGAGTGAAAGTTGTAATGTTCTGGTCAGAGTAACCTGGAGAGTACTAGATATGAACTGTCACCTAAGGAGACTTGAAATATGTATAATGAGGTTTTTTCAGGGGTAAACCCAGAAAGATTTTCCTAAATAATATGTAAATCAAATTGACAGTCAAGTTTTAAAATTAGATTTACTTTTCCTTGAATTTTAGAAACATTTACAACTCATATAATATGTTTACAGTAGCCCATTCCCTCCTCTAACATGACTTGCTCACCTTTTAAGAAGTTCAAATTGTGTGTGTGTGTGTGTGTGTGTGTGTGTGTGTGTGTGTGTAAGTGTAAATGGACTGGCTATTCTTGCAAACTTCTGAGGAGCTGAGTCAGTGGGAAAAGAAGATGGGCTTTAACTAAAATTGGAGTAACAGGGCCTTTAAGGGGGCAATAGTCCCAAATACAGTGTTTGGAAGGTTTACAATGGTTGCCATTCTCTTCTGAGGAGGCTGGAAATGAGAAGGACCTCTTGCCCTTTGGGTGGTGGACTGCCCACACTCAGGAGAAATGTTTTTTGAAGATGTTGCTGAGGCTGTGGAACTGGATTCAGTCCTTCAGCCAGCAGCTCTAACATGTTTGATCTGCTATAGAGGCCCTGGGTCACCGGGCCTGAGTAGAGAATGGGCCTATATCTCCTGCCCATGTGGAGCGGTGTGTGTGTCCTCCAGGGGCACAGGGGGAGTGGGGGCTGGTGAGTGTTCCAGAGCTGCAGAGTCACTGGAGCTGTGCTAAATCTCCCTTCCTCCCAGCCCTCTAAGCTCTTTCAGCGGAGCACTCTTTCTTTACGAGAACAGGAATGAAGGACACAACCAATCCCTCAGGGCTACTTAAGTGAGGGACACACAGGGAACAGCTGGTTCCCAGAAGGGAACTGTATTTGCCTATTTGGAAGGCAGAGGCTAAGGTATCTTTTCCAGTGTGAGTTGGGCAGACAAAGAATTTCTCAGGCAGGGAGGTAGGCTGTGATTTTACACAGCCTACCTGCTCTTGGCCTTGAGAGTACCCAGAAGAGGTTAACTCCTTGATCTTTGGGTTATTCACTTAAGGAGGGAAAGGAACACCACTCTGGGTGTTCAGAGGAAACCCGAGAAGTGATTCAAGTTTGGGTGACAGAGTCAGACTGTTTATGCTCAGTTTTTGTTTCTGGAACTTAGCAGCTGTGAGGCCCCTAAGCACACTCTCATCCTCCTTCTCCTTGTATGTAAAGTGAGGATAGTAAAATGCCTGATTCCTGGATTAATCATGGAGTTCAACAAGATATTTCAGGTAGAACTGTTGAACACTGTACTTGATGTGCAGTGAGCACTTCACAAATGCTGGATGCAGTGATGTAAACAAGTCCTCTATAGGAGTCCTGCATTTGCATTGACATATGTGCCACTTTGGGCAAGTCACTGACCCTCAGCATCCTCATCTTTTTTTTTTTTTTTTTGATTAGTAAGGTGGAGCTAGTGGAACACAAGTGTCCTAGAAAGCACTGACTTTCCATGAGTCTATAAACAAGAATAATAAGAAAGGTGAGGATTCTGATTCTCGGGACTGCTCACTATACCATCCCATTGAGACTTTTATACATTTAAATAGTTTTTTTACTAAAATAGGTAAAGATCATGACAGTTATACATGTATTTGTCTTTACATATATAAGTAGCTACCAATTATGTGGAGTTAGAATTTTAAGAAAATCTAAATTCTTAAGACACTTTAGAACTGAAGAGGACTTGGGAGCTCACTAGCTTTTCTTTTTTCAAACTTAGAAATAAAACAGCAGGTCCACAGAAGACACATGGCTCACTTAGCTATACTCCAGGGGTGTCAAACTCATTTTCACCAGGGGCCACATCAGTCTCGTGGTTGCCTTCAAAGGGCTGAATGTAATTTTAGGGCTGTATCAATGTAACTACTCCTTAACTAGGGGCTTGGCACTGCCACTGGGTAGAAACAAGGTGCTGGGCTGGATAAAACAAGGTGGAGGGCCAGACTCGGCTTGCGGGCCTTGTGTTTGCCACCTGTACTTTATACTATAAGGAGAAATTTGCAGCTTATTTGTTAACAGAAGTTGGACCAGCTTATTTTTTAATTCCACTTGAAAATTGGCATGGCACATGACTCACCCAATGACTCAAGGAAGGAGCATATTGGTGGGTCAATCATGGAGGTGATGTTATTTCTCTAATTTAAATCTACCTAATGTTTTTGCCTATGGATAGCCTCCATTTACTGTGGGTCATCAAGGATTCCGCTATCTAATGAGGAGCAAATGCACTTTTGAGCCAAAATGAACATGGAGTCTTAATGCCCAGGAGAGGTGTGTGTGTGTGTTACATGCTTGCACATACATGTTAGGAATTAATCTCAATGGATCCATTTTTTAGGTTAGTTAGTTCAGTTTCCCTTTCCAATCAAATGAGGTACTTCTTGCCAACCAGTTATTCTTACGTGGGGAATGTACTTCAGGAGAATTTGATGTTCTCATGTTTTATTTGTCCCCTTGGTAAGTTCTCCCTTCAATTATTTTAAAAGTCATTGCTATTTCCTTTAAGTAAGACTATGAACTTTTTTCCTAGCCTCTTTTAAAATAATGTGTGTGCACATGAAAATAAATGTGAGTTAAATAACCATCAATTTTATTTACATATTATTTAGAAAAACAATTCTGAGTCTACACTTGAAAAAGTCTTGATATAGATATTTTGGATCCCCTTAGAAAACTATCCTCATCTAATACTCTCCAGATCACTCTGACCAGAACATTATAATTTTTACT
>VMDR010012959.1:0-25692 GCA_007922815.1 Macrotus californicus | reverse complement strand
CGAACTGAATGCTTACTAAATGTTAAATATTGTTTGAATAATGCACAATCTATCACTTTTCCCTTTATCATTGAAAATAAGAATGAGGTTGGAATGAAATGGGTTTATCTCTATTTTTAACTTTTTAACAAAAATTTAAATGCCCAGGACCTTAACTGGCTTAATTTTTAGTTCTAATTTATATTTCTATCTATGTATACTAACCCATAATTTAAAAGTATTTAATAACTGACACTAATTGAATATTTACTAAATGTCAAATTCTATTCTAAGCATTTCAATTCATTCCCCCAAACAATTCTCTGAGCCCGATACTGATAAATTGGATTTAGAAAGTTGTTCCAAGTTCCATTGTAGGGGAAATGGTATAACTTACTCCGTTCATGCTTCGCTGCTACGGTACATTCACTCTAAGCTTTGATTCGTGTTAGAACAGAGATACAAGCAAAATGTAGCCCCCACCCTTAAGGATCTCATGAACAGAGGAGACAGGGAGGGAAGCCAGTGAGCGCTGCCCACCGAGGTCTGTAGAGAGGACCGCAAGGGAGTCTGTGCAGAAGTAGACGGGAACAAAAAACACTTCCCAGAGGAGACAGCGTTTGAGCTGAGAGTCAAAGGGCAAGGAAGGGTTGTCGAGATAAACAACCGTGCGCGTGTCTCAGTCAGCGGAGTGCTAAGTGGAGGGGCGGGTGGGAGCGTGGCCCTGTAGCGAGAACATCAGGTTCGATCAGAGGAAGCCACAAAGAAGCATGAAATAGTCGGGTGAATTCCAGGTACTGGATAGACGCAGTGGAAGATGAAGGCAATTTAACTAGAAGAAATGAATGCTGAGGTAATAGAGAGCTGTGGGTGCCTCGAAAAGACATCTCATTCTGCAGATGATGTTATGCTACAGAAGATTTTAATCAATGAAGGAGACATTTATGTTGCCGACAGATGACTGACTGCCGATTTGAAGAGATAAATGGTGGAAGCACAAATGTAGTTATAAGGCTATCATAATTCTCCTAGTGAGAGATAATGTGGTGCTTTATTTTATCAACATCCTTAGGATTGCTTAGAAAACACACAATGTAAACATTTCAGGGAAAAGTAGTTAACTGTAACAGGAAAGCCAAACCCGCCTAAAATGGAGAGAAGTGTGGTTCCCTTGGAGGAAGTTAATACCAAAGGATGTCTCCCTTCAGCATGAAAAACAAATAAAATAGAGGAATATAGCATGAGAGCTAATGAGCAATTACAAGTAACAGAGGTCTCTGTTCAGAATTCCTAGTTAATTGGCTATAGTGTTTATCAGGAAAAATTTCAGATACTGGTAAGATGTGCCACCTCTCGAAGTCATTTTTTGCTGACAAGATGGGTAAAGCGCGTTACCAGGATGGTTTCATTGTCAGAAGTACAAAAACACAGGATTTATCCACTGCAGAAAGCATTTGCGGACTACCCGCACGAGGGTAACTTTGCAGGCATGTGAGTGCTGTGGTATCCAGTGCTATGCAGAGAAGCTCCAGAGGAAGAGTTTGTCCAGTGGAACCTGTAGCTAATCTAGTCTGGGAATCGATGTCTTCTTTTCTGTAATCATTATCAACACTATCATCACCATTAATTAAACTCTGAACTGGTATGTTTACTTGTCCCTACAACATCGTTAAGAAGTCGGCACTATTACAATGCCTACCAGTCTGTCTCTCTCTTTTTTAAGCCATGAGAACACAGTGCTGGAGAATTTAGGTTACTAACTCCAGTAAATTCACGCGTTCTTACCCAAGCTGTCTGAATTCAGAGCCCATGTTGAATTCACATCTTTAAAGATAATTTATGAGAAGTTGGTGTTAAGCCTTAAGATGCATGATTCCAAGGGAATAATTAGGAGAGTGAGAATAATCTCTAAAGAGATGCTTCTGGACTCAGCAGAGCAAAACCATCAACCATCTATACTGGTCCCAAATAGTTGGCTCCTTTGAGGTTCCCCAGATAAGTGCAGATACTCATTATGGGAAATGCAGCAGGGTGGATGGTACCGGCATAGTTCTCATGTTCACTGTAGAATGACTCAGCTAATCCTTATAAGGATGCTGTAGAGAGGTTCTATTACTATCATGCCCATTTCATCCATGAGGAACATGAGGTACTAACTGGTTAAGTGGCCCCATGGCAACAGCTAGTAAAGGGCGGTGCCAGGCATGAGAGCCATGTGCCAGGCTGCAGAGCCGGCCCCTCTCTGCAGATGCTTCAAGCATCAGGACATATGGTCGCACGGCGTGAGCTTTACATTCCCTTCCAACCTTGAAACTTGACAGCCGTGTGCACTCAGCTGACTGACACATTCCTGTAAAACACACACACACTCATCGCGTCTCCTTGGTGTGCCACTGCCTGCCACGTTTGGAAGTTCTTGATAAAAATAAAACTCTGCATGCTACGCACGGGCTCGCGCTATAATGGGAAAGGAATTGGAATCCTAATTTGAAGAAGTGCTCCGTTTGCATCTACATGCAGCTTCATGATTGATGTTAGGAGAACTTTTGGCTAAGATGGAAAGTTATACCATGTAAGCAATTTTTCATTTTCCGATCTCAACAGGAACTTGGAAATCAAAATTTCAACATTAATCAAAACTCATTTCGATTCTTATTAGAAAGAGTAACTGAAGATAACATTCCCAAAGTTTTATTTGGCAAAATGAAATACCTATTTATAATAGATAAATCTCTAAAAATGACAGTTCAGAAAAAAAAACAAAGAACAAAATTATGGTGTATTTGTGCATGAAAGAGCTGGACATCACAAGAAATCCCCAAAGTCCGAGTAAATTACTTAGCAATTCAGAGAAACTCGTCAATACAGAAAGCAGTTCTGTGAAATTTCATAAACCTTCATAGCATTTGCTTCTCCTCACCTAACCTTCAACACCCCCCTTTTCTTCCTCTTCCCTCAACCGCTGGGTGTGCAAATACCCTGAGTAAAAAGGCAGACCGTGCAGGTGCTGTTACCCACCCTGCCACTCTCTATTGCAGCCGAATACAACATTATTCAGAAATGGAATCATTAAACATATTTTTAAATTACTTTTCTTCAAGCAGATTTTTATCTGAATATAATAAATGTGAGATATTTTTCCATTCTTGTGGAATAACAAATTTTTATCTCCTTCTCTCCTCAGTAAGCAGAGAATAGCGGCAGTAGTTATTGAAATGAAGGCAGTGAAGTATCAGAATGAAAGATAATGCTCAGCCTGGTTCATCTAAATAGGTTAGGAAATTTCATTTCCACTATATAATAACTCCTGGAGAGTCAACTTTCTATTTTCGATGAGAAGTCTCCCTGTCATAAATCATAGAGTGGCATGTACATGTAAATGGAGCATTTCTTCAAATTAGGGTTTCACTTCCTTTCATATCAAATGGAAGTTTTATGATTTTATTTCCACAGGTCAGCATAACTTGCCAGATTTCATTATAATCAGTGTTAATAACATATCCACTTACATTATGTTCATCCAAACTATCCAGTTACGTGAATAAAATAAAAGTTTAATAAAGCCCTTGACGGATAGCTGATTTCAGCCAGGTCCCTACAATGTAAAGGTGATTAAGTAACAGCCAACTGTGAAAGGAACCTAAATATGAAATGATGTCTCTATATACAAGTGTTTCTGTTTTCTCATTAGACATTTCAAAATTCTGATCATTTTTTTCCTTACAAACTAAATATTCCCCCAAACTGCTCTTTACTTTTCTCAGAATTTACCAACAGTGTTATGAAGTGGGATTTCTGGAGCTGCATCTCTTTATAGCTCAAGTAATTAAGTGTTAGGTGGACATTCTGCACAAGTCACAAGGGTTCCATGTGAGGGATGTTGCGACCACTGTGTGCTGGTGTTATTGCTAGTGCATTTGAAAGTTATTAAAGCTATCTCATGAGATTTCAACCAACCTGAAGGAGCTGCTGGCGCGGAATTTGCTGTGTGCTCCTTTCCAAACTGCAGGTTGAATGCTGTGGAGATTAGGAAGGGACAAGAAGTTCCAAATTGGCACATCTTCCAGAGAAAAACTGGTGCGAAATACTTGAAATGCTAATTGGGTAGCTAGTGGTAGCCAGAGAAATTGGTCAACAGTTTAGATTTTTTGCATGTGGGTATAACGAAAATTTAGTATTTCACCGGCATCAATCTAGTTTCAAGTCTCATTTTCCAAAACAAGTCTCGTGTGTTTCTAAATATCTTTGACACTAATAAATAATGTAATAAAATCACCACAAATCAGTCATTAAAGTTGCATAAAGGACACTGTTCACTGCAGGTTTTCAAGTTGTTTTACAATATATAGTTTAGATGTCCATAACATTACATGTCATAAAATATCTGTATGCCGTATGCACATATACAACAACTACTGCATAAAGGTTTTCCAATTAAAAAGAAATAGTGTTAGCAAACAAAAGCAAATTATTTTCACTGAGACCTGGCCACTAACTCTCCTGACACAATTTCAACAAGAAAAGGTGATTAACAGTCGTATGTCAATTGCTATTTTAACCCCAGACCCCGGATGCCAGCAGATTGGTATTTGTCTCAGAGTCTCCAGATGGGTGCTGGGCGAGACAAAATTGAGTTTTACTGTGACGATTAGTATTTTTTTCCTTAGGGTAATTTTTTAACAGTCAGAAGCGCATTTGCCGAACAGGAAATTCCTTTTATTTTCCCATGTGACTGAAGGATGGCGGTTCTCTGGTAGTTGGCCATTCAGTCCAAAGTACCAGCTGGCAAACAAATCAAGATAATTTTTGTTTCTTTTCTTGGCCTATTGCCTACATGTTGGAGGGAAAAGAGGTGGTTTTTAAATGATATTGCCGAATAGAATCTTGGGTCCTAGCCTAGAAATTTACTAATGGTTATTGAGATATCAGATCACAACATGGTGTGTGGATGAAGTTCCCAGTAACAGGTGTCTGTTTCCTTTTTCTCGTGCTGATCATTGTTTTTAAATCTGTCTACAGGTTACGCCTTAGATCAGGAAAACGCAGACCTAAAGGTAAGAGTGTTTGTGGAATTTCATGATGAAACTACACAGCTTGGGGAAAAGGCACTGGAGTAGAGATTGTAATGCTGCATTACAAAAAAAAAAAGCCTTTTAATACTTCAGGGACATGGAAATTGTAAGAATCAGGGTAGTTTTAGAGACTGGGCTATTGAAACAAACACAAATGTAGTCCTTGGATTAGAACGTTTCGTATAGCTTAAATGGAAATCACTTTCTGTATGCACGGGGGGATGTGGACAAGAGGGACACTAGCCTCGGGAGGTGCTGAGCAGGGCCTTTTACCCCAAGGCTTGTGCCCTCGCCTGGAACCAACGTAGCAGTCCTACCTTGGCAACCGCTCGCCGTGATAAAGGTAAGTGGTGCTTATGTCCATCTCTTGGTGCACGTGTGGGATATTTCACTGGCATACATAGAACAGTTTTTTGAAACTTAAGAAAAGTATCTTAACTGGCATGCATCAGGCACTGTGCTATTTATAAACATTCATTTATATAATCCACATAACAATCGTGTGTGTGTGTGTGTGTGTGTGTATGATTCAAATGTTCATTGATTTCCAAACTCCGTCTCTCAATATGTTCCTGTAGCTGATCGTTATAAATATCATCAATGTTCCCCAGACTTTGGCGCTCACTTTCTGGGGGAAAGGTCATGGAACTGGGGGTAGAGGGCAGAGGCCAGTGTAGTTTGTAGCTGTATCTTCCTAGTACATGAAATGAGGGACTCGGGCCTAAGGACCATTCAGGCTCTGTAGATGGCCCGATCCTGGGAAGGGGCAAGGCTTTTCCAGTGCTGAGCTGTTGGGGGGTGGGGGGAGGAAGGAAGCGAGTATCAACAGGCATTTCAAGAAACATTGCCATCTGCCATGACGTTTACAACAATTCAAAAAGAACAATAGCAATCACAACATTCCCGATGGAATCCGTGGCTGAGTTTATGAATTTGATTTTCATGTAAATTTAGCTCTGTACACAAAGTGAGTCGTGATTGAAATTTGAAGGGGTCATGCTCCACACTCATGATTGACTTCAGAATCCATCTGCCGGGCTCCCTGGCCAGCCCCCACCCTCACCCAGGCGATACCGTTCAGCCCGATGTTGGTCAGAGGCTGGGAAATGGAGTTCATCATTTGAGAGCAGAAAAATGGAGTTGTTTTTAGACTGGTAGTGAATCTTATATTTGTTTTTGAGAATTTTTCCCCCACCGGGAACATTGGAGTGCTATAAAATATCACCTGTTAAACACTGTATGTAAACATGTTTGAATCCCTGCAGGGAAATCTGGAGAAAGAATCAGTAAAAATTCAGATTTTCTGCTCAAATTATCATAAGTGTTTATGAAAAATAATAGAAGAGGGACAAGAGGGAAGCTACACTAATATTAGAAATTTAGCATCTTTTGTTCCAATAATAACACAGTAGAAAACATCTATAGTATACATAGTTGTAACGTTACCCCTGAATTTAATATATGGAACTTTTAATGATTTAGGAATACTGACTTTTCAAGGGTGGAGAATGATTTATAAATTTTAAATGAACTGCCTCGTCATAGTAACAATATTCATCTCACATTCAAATTTCTAGTCTTCGGTGTTTTAGTCTCGCCTTGGTAAACATAGCTCTCAAATTGAAAAGACATAATTAATGCTGTCATTTACATTACTTGTTAAATTGTTATTTCTTTTATATTTCACCTTGTAGCTTGTGATTGCAAAGTTTCAAGCAATGCCATTTGTTCTGAAAGTTCACCATTTTGTCTTGTAAACTCAAAATCAATGTACTGTGTGTTATTGCAAACAGACTATGTCCTTTTCTGCCTTTTACCATCTTTACCCACGAATGCACGGTATTGTATTTCTCAAAAAAAAAAACCACCCCACAAAACTATGAAGTGTGTAAGTAATTCCAGAGTTCTAAAGCTGAAATCAGTGTGATAGCTCTTTTAAATCTAAATACCTGAGATAAAAAATACCCCCTCCCCAATTGCAAAGCCACCTCCCAGTTGTGGGGGGGCGGGGGGGGCGGGAATCACGGTTTCAACCTGATTTGCGAAGCTCGGGTTCAAGTTCTTACTGGCTCCTCTGTGTGGCTTTTCTCTTTCAAACACAGGAGTGTCTGCTCCTGCCAACCTGCCAACCAGAATAGAACTTGTAACGTGGTATTTCAAGAGTTTGTTTATGTTTTGGAATTTCTTTCCTTAATCACAGTTGTATTAGCATTATTTAATCATAGGCCTGATGTTTACTTGTCTAACGACAGGATAGTATTTATTCAGAATGCATACTCTTCGTATTAGCCAAGGCTTTCGGAAATCATTCTGGTATGTCAGATGAATGTGTAATTAAGGGATTTTTCTAAATAAACAATAATTACCCAGCAGAAAATTTCTTGGTTTTATCATACTCAGAGTGGTTAGCAACTCAGACCCAAGTACTCTTAAGCTTTACGTTGAGATATAATATACATGAAAGAAAATGCACGAGCCATTAATCCTCGATGCAATGAATTTTCACAAAGTGGAGACAGGCAGGTACCTGCCAGAGAGCATTACCAGCCTAATTCTTCACTGTGATTACTCATCCGCATGCAACCCCTGTTCTGACTTTTCCCACCATTGATCAGTTTCACGTCTTTCATTAACATTACATGAATGGAATCGTGAAGTGAGGGCTCTTTTGTTTTCAGTTTGATTCACCCTGCATTATGTTTCTGAGATATATCCATGTTGTTATATATGATATGAAATGATGTTCTCTCCTGGCTCTGTAGGACTGCATGGTATGAATATACATGAAAGACATAGCCGTTCTATCACCGATGGAATAGGACCTTCCTAATGGGGTTTTTAAGCAGCTGAACGGTCTACCTGATTCACATATTAAATCTGGATCTATGCGATGTGTGGGAAATGGACTGGAAGGAGGCATAGTATCACTGGCCAGAGCAGCTGTGACAGGCGAGGACAGCGGGGATTAAGAATGTGGCATTAGGGAGGAGAGGGCCCAGCGGGGAAAAGGACAGTTGATGCCAATGACAAGGTTTTCCTGCTTTGCGGGCGTGGGAGTTGAGGAGCGTGAGGAGTGGTGAGGACTGACTCCTTTTCTTTCTCTTTTGTTTTTAAATGACTTTATTGAAGTGTGACTGATACACAAAAAGTTATACATATTTTTTATTTTATTGAATTTATCGGGGTGACATTGGTTAATAAAATCACATAGGTTTCAGGTGCACAGCTCTGTAGCACATCATGTGTGCACTGTACTATGTGCTCACCACCCCGTCACCATCCCAAGTCAGGTCTGCCCCCATCACCGTTTGTCCCCTCTGTCCCCTCCTCTCCCCGCTCCCTTTCCCTTTTGTAGTCACCAGACTGTCGTCTGTGTCTGTGAGGTTTTCTTCTTTGCTAAATGCTCATGTACACATGTAATGTATAAAACTTGAGTTTGGAGATAGTTATATATTCGTGAAATTATTACCAACACAGTTGTTTTATAAAAAAAAAAGAAATCAAATCTGCTTTTAAAAAAATGGTACAACTAGGTGAGTGGAAATTCTTTTTTTAAATTATTAGAATATGAAGACTGTCAAGGTGTGAGTCGTATCACATTGGCTGCTCGTGCGACACCCGTATCAGACCCTTGAGTTAGACATCTGGCCAAGTGGGCGTGGAGCTCATCAGGACTGGAAACGTCCACTGGGGATTCCTGATCCATGGGTAGTACCGAAAGCCGTGGGAATGGTCACGATCATCTAGGAATGGCATGGAGAGAGGAAAGGGAAGGTCTTAGACTCTTGAAAGACAGGCAGTAGTTAAGTGATCACATGAAAAGGGAGACTTGGAAGAGTGACAGGGAAGTGTGTCAGAGTTATAGGGGGAACAATGGCTAGGGTGTTGTCATAAGCCAAGAGAGCCCTGGCCAGGTGACTCAGTTGGCTGGCACGTCGTCCTGTACGCCGAAAGACTGCAGGTTCAATCCCCAGTAAGGGCACACACCTAGGTTGCAGGTTCAATCCCAGGTTAGGGTGCACATGGGAGGCAATCGATAAATGCTTCTCTCTCACAATAATGTTTCTCTCTCTCCCCACCCCCCATCAATAAGCCTATCCTCGGGCGAGGATTTAAAAAAAAAGCCAAGAGATGAGAAGAGTTGAAGGATGCAAGTAACTTGGTCAGATACTGGCAAGAGGTCTGATAAATAGAATAAGGACTGAAAAGTGCCCATCGGACTGTGCAAAATGGGGGTCTGAATTTGGCAGCCGGATTGGAGTGGGATATGAAAGCCGGGGAAGTGGGGGCCACTGCGCGCAGGTTAGTCTTTTAGGAGATTACCAATAGAGGGAGGTGGTGACCGGTGGTGTGTGGGATTAAAGGATTTCTTTTTAAGGTAGAAAGAATTGAATCCACTGGAATGTTGATAGGAATGATTAAGTTGATAGAGATACCAGACACTGGACACACGGAAAAGTGACCCAAACCCAAGAGAACTCACTCTTCAGCCTCCATCATCTTGAGTTGCTCCAGAACCAACTTCCAAGTGGCTGGAGAGAGCTACAGGGTCGAATTAATCCAAGATGTGGCTTAAACTCTCCCTGAGTAATCTCCTAATCATTTATACTCCCTAATGTCACCCCAGACAGCAGGTGACACAGAGACAGTCAACCCACAGGCAAAGCGTTTTCAATCACAGTGCTAGGAAAGTAATTAATGATCCCTCCCTTGGCCCCCCTTTCCTCGCATCTCCCATCACTTCAGGGAAGAGTAGATGCCCAGAGGGTCCCAGTCATCCATCATAAGCCAGACCGGGAGTGAACTTTGTTTCAATATGTATCCATCCTTCATGGCTCATCTGGGAGACAATTTATTACAGTGCTTTTCTGTGACTGCCTAAACTACAGCCTCTCCCTACACCTCGTACCCCTCAGTGACGTGTCTGCTAAAAGAGCGGCTCTT
This sequence comes from Macrotus californicus, assembly GCA_007922815.1. Classification (NCBI taxonomy): domain Eukaryota; kingdom Metazoa; phylum Chordata; class Mammalia; order Chiroptera; family Phyllostomidae; genus Macrotus; species Macrotus californicus. The sequence goes on along the minus strand of VMDR010012959.1, from coordinate 15,697 downwards.
GTATGTGTTCTCCTCTCACCGGAGGAGCCCAGAGATAACGGTACTGCGTTTTGTTCTCCCACTTACCTGGTGTTGATTCAACAAATACTTATTTGACGTACCTTTAAGGTCTTAGGGCACTTTGTAAGGCTGACCCACAGAGGGTGCTACAAGAAAGTCTGCTGAAGGAGTAAAGGAGAGTGTGTGTGTGTGTGTGCGTGTGCGTGTGGGGAGTCTGGTGGGAGGAGTAACCTGAGTTGCGTTTGGTGGTGGTATCTCTGGAGGACGTTCTGTATTACCTTGAACTTTGATGTTGATCTGCTGTAAACGATGTTTATTTACTTTTAGAAAATTACACCCTTTATAAAACTTTGAATTTGTAATGGGATTTTATGAATATTTAAAATCATTTTTATTCATTAAGAAATCCTTCAAACATTTAAAAGCATTGCTTTATGCAACAAGCTAATTTCCCCCAGACCCACTTGATAGGCCAGAATAAGCAGCACGTAAGAATAATTACATGACATTTCACATGTTGTAATGTCCATTTAAAAAGAAAGAAGTCACCAGCCGAGGCGTCTGTCAAACACGTGCTTGGATTTAGGAACTCTGGCTTTCACCGAAGGTCCAACCAAAGTGGGTCAGGAACTTATCTGCTGCCGTGTGAAGAGGCAGCCCTGGAGATGGTGACAAAATAGTCGGATTGAGCACCTAGAAAGTGAGTCTTCTACTTTCTGGCGTTAGGGGATGAGGCCGTGAGACGGATCCGAAGGGAGACACCTGGAGTCCCGCGTCCACTGTGTGCGGCTGTGCTGTATTCACAGCCGTCAGCTTTTCCTTTGTAGGTGAAACCACAGCTCAACCCTGCCACCCCACTGTCCCGTCTCCGAGGAGGGTCCCGGTGGAGGGCAGTGTTGGATACATTGTGGAACGTTTTCCCTGAGCTCTGCCGCATGTTGTGTGTGGTCAGAAAACAGAAGTCATGTTTCATTCATGTTTTCTGCCCGGAATTCAGAATAATAGCGTGTGGCTGTTAGGAGAAGCACCGCACTCCCGTGACAGGAGGGAGGGAGTGAAAGAAGCGTGTGGAGGGCTATTGGGCTCTGCCACATGAGCAGCGGCCTGAGTGGTCAAGTGATGACTTGGGGCCCCGGCCTGTCAACGAGGTCTAGCGCCACCTGTGCTTAGGGACCTGAGGTCAACTGAGAGAGATTGTGTGATGTTCTTCCTGGTCGAAGGGGACTTTCCATCTCTGGTTCCTCGGGTAAAGGGCTCGGAAGTTGTCACTTCCTCCTAACAGCAGACTGGAAGCCGGTGCTCTTCTTGGCTCCACGAGAGAGCGGAGAGCGGAGGGCGCAGGGTGAACCTCTGTTCCCGCGGCTGGAGATGCTTACCGGTAAACTCATGGCCTCCAGAGCAGGCGCTCAGGAGCAGAAACTGGCCGCGCAAACCAGTGCTGGGTGGTTCCACGTTTTCGACCAAAGCAGTGGAAAGGATGGCAGTACCATTTATCATGGTGGGAAACACTGCAAGAAATTAGATTTTGTGTTCAAGGGCAGAATTTTTACCATTATCTGAACTCTACCACCTACATTATTAAGTAGCTAGTCTAACGTGGAAATTGTATTAATCTCAGTGTTTTTCCAAATACCATTACAAAACCTATTTAACTTAGGAGACTCTCTACCGACAACATCTGTGTGTGCCGTTGAAACATGCATGCCTGCACACGTCCACCAACCGAAAGCAGTCAGGGAAGTTCCAGCTCCCACTCCAAATAACAGATGACTGCTCTCCAGTTCCATTTCTGACATCCACGGCATGGAACCTGGTACGTCCTGTCGTTCAGATTCTTCCAACCTGTGGCTTTAGAGCCCAGAACAGATGAACGAGCGCCCAAAATAACTATTCTCATTATTCCCTTGGCTCCAGTTTCCTAGGGAAAAACAACTCAGCTGCAAATACGAGTTGCATTCTGCCTGCTGAGCTGTCAGCAGACCTAAGACCAGGCGACGGGAGCCCTTGCTCCAGAGGTCGCACAGGAGGCGGTGGCCAGCAGCCCCAGGCCGCCCCTGCGTGCAGGCCCCTCACCACCTGCAAGGGAAGGTGGTGCGGTCGCTCCAGCCTCACAGAAGAGCCCCAGGAACGCGTGCCCAGGCGTCTTAACAAAGCACCTCGAATTTTCCCCTTGCTTTCAGAGACAGAGTAAGGTCAAATCAGACTAGGAAATAACCACCAGAAAACCTCTGACTCTGTCCTTTTTAGTCTTTCTTGGTGATCCGTCTAATTACTTTTACATTGTCTCTACCAATTACGTTGTTTGTGAGGATGCGGAGTCAATAGGCTGTGAAACACAAAGCGGAAATGCAGCCATCCAGTGCTTCGGGTCCAGATAATAGATTTTTAAAGTTGTGGAATGAATAAATTATTTAAAGTTACAGGATGAACTCTGGGATAATTGAACCCAAAAGCTGGTTAAAAATGGGTGGGACCGAGGCTAAGAAATTACAGGTTCGAAGAGTTTTGCTTTTTATGATGAGCCCTTGGGCACTATTTTTATTTTTTAGCACGTGCATGGATCGCTTTGTTGGGCATATATTTTTATGTAAAGAAAAAGCATTTTTTTAATTTGATAATCTCAATTAAGTGAGCACCCTAAGCTGAGAATAACTAATTATAGGCAGAGCTTTGTACGAAGGCGGGGATATAATGAGTTCCTCTCCGAGTGAGTGTCAACAGACCATTAACAACTGGAAAAAGACCTACATGGTCCCTTCTAATGGAAACGTCTATATGCAATTATCTGCTGTTCCCTAATCTTTCATTCTTAGAGACCGAATGGAGACTATTAGGTCAATAAATGTCTGTAGATTGAAAAGATTGAAAGATTCTGAAACTAAGATTTAATCCCCATTAGAGACGTATTGAGAGGGTCAGTCTAATTTTAGAAAGCACAGGACATGTTTGTTCAATTTAAATCGCAGCGTTTATTTTTCATAAGCTGATGTATCTAAAACCGTGTGATGTTTTGTGTACTAGCATCTTTTTTTCATGGCCAATCTAAATTTTCAAATTTCCCTGTTAACCAGCTTACTCTCTGCTGTTCTACACTATAAAAGTGAAATTTCTGGAGGGATTTGTAAGGATGTAGAGCATTGACAAATATTACCCAGAATCTGAACACCCTTCCCCAATTCGTGACAAGTGCCATCATTTGAGTCCTGGTGACGGGTAGACACCTGCCTTCCAACGTGCGAGAGGTCAGTTTAAGCCTTGGGTGGTGGGAAGGGCATGGGAGTGGATTGCTGGGCTCCATCAGTTAAATGCTCCCGCATGGGATTTGAAGGAGGGACATAAATAAGTACAGACACAGTGGCAACATCACCATTGTTAATTATTCAGGAGAGGGCGTGTCACAGTCCAAGGAGTGGCCTTGATTGTGTTTCTCGCTGCCTGTTGCTTCTAGTTGGCGAAGCTTCATTCTCCAGCCTCCTAGGCACAGCTGTCAGATGCGTTCTTCTTCTGCTTAAATAGCCCAAAGCTGTCTTCTGTTGCCTGCAACTGAGAACCTTCACTGGTAAAAAATACTGTAATGATGAAGTACTGTAGTAAAAGGGACTTACGTACCTGCAAATTAATGGTCAGGAAATGGGCCTTCACAACTATTAGGTACACTGTGTGTTTGGCAGGATAAATAACAGGGGTGTTAGAGCAAAAGCAAGAGTTAAAACATTATATTTAAAGTAGACCAGGAAACCTTTAAAGGTTCACTGTCCACTCGGGGGCCATTGCTTGGCACGTGGGGGTTTATGAAGCAGAGGAGAGGTGGATTCTGTGCCCGAGAGGAAAGTAGGAAGGAGTTGAGACGGGCACCGAAACCTCTTTTTACTGTCGGAGAGCAACACCACACAGCACCTCTGACCGGCAGAAGCGTGATGTGAACACATACACGATTTTAAAATTTCTGGTGAGCACTCTTAAAGTAAATAGAAACAAGTGAGATTGACTTTAGTGTGTAATCCAAGATATCAAAAATGTGGTTTCAACATTTAGTAATCAAGGAAAATTGAGATATTTTACTTTCTTTTAAAATAATATTGAGTGTTGAAAATTCAGGTTGCATTTTCTATTTATAACCCACCTTAAGGTGGCTTAGCCACATTTTATGTCCTGAGAAGCCACATGCAGCAGGGCCACCAGAATGGAAGGCAGACCTAGAGCCCCTGACGGCAGTCACAGCCCACTTTCTTTCCGTCTTAATTTTTCCGCTTTCAGAGATGGATGATTGGCTAAAGGAGAGAATCACTCAATGGCTTTTCAAGGCTCCTTAGACTGTGAGTGCAGAAAAAGCTGCTTTGCAGCCTGTTATTTTAAATGAACATCTGCAGCTAACGGGAACGCAGATTCTTTCCGCTGCCAACATTCTATCTGCCTCAGTCCCGGCCATGGCCTGCGGAAGAGCCTCATTTTACGTTTTCTGGAACTCTTATTACCCTCGTGCAAACTGGTAACTTTGCTTAATTTCGTTTCATTTCTTTGTGAGTCATTCAGAGTGGAGGGAAGATGGGGAAAAGTCTGAGCAAAATGTTAGCATACAATTCTGTGGTACAGCTCAGCCATTCAGCATGTGGAAATGGCCAAACAGACGTGTGTTCATGTCTTTGTGCACGTCTATCGGTGCGTTATCTGGGGCCAAAGTGCTGAAGAGCACGCAGACCCTGGGGATTGGCAAGTTCACGGCTGGAGAGCAACCCAGGGGGCAGGTTCACTCACCAATTTATTTCTGTTGCGTTGGCCAAAGGCCTTCTGTTAAAATGGCAGCTATGCAGACAACTCTTGGAGGTTTGCATTTACGTGGTGGTGTATTTATAAAATACGTGCTTTGTGAATTGTCTATGACCCTGGGAAGCGAAATCATAGTCCAAACTGCATAGTACACAGCACTGCAGAGTACGGTACTTACCATCATCCTCTGCCTCTGGAAGTTACTACCCTGGCGCTGTCTGCTCTGTTTCCTTCCCAGTGATGCCTGTAAGGAGAGACACATACATACATGTAAACCTTGGTCATGGGCATGGGTAAACACCGATGCCTATTAGATGTTGCAAAACAGGTTTAATAAGAATAGGTATCCATTTCAGGAAATAAGTGCACAACATGCATATGAGATATTTTTTAGAGAAGCACATTCCATTTAAAAAATCTAAGATCTTTTTAAAGTTATGAGTTTTTATTGAGGTATACTTAATATATAAAAATTGCACATATTTAACAAATACGTTTTGAAGAGTTTGGATATATACACGCTCTCTTTATTTCCCTGTGTGTGGTGAAAATACATAGTGAAATCTAACCTCTTACAAAAGTACTATTTATTGCTTCATGTATTCCTTCAACTAATATTAACTCAAAATTTGTTTCAGTCTTGAATCAAACATGCAGGATGCTGAGAATAAAATGAGACTCGCACACTCCCTCTCCTTAGAAACACAAAATGTGCTTTATCAACTAGGCATATGAAATAAAAACTGGGGCATGGGTTATGTTGAAGAGTTTAGCCTTTGTTCAAAGGCTTTGGAAAGGATTTAAAGGATCTGGCCGACATAATCACATGTTTGCACAGGAAATATTACTCCAGCTCAGGTGGACGTGAGGGGAGCCAAGCAGCAGAGTGAGGGGGTGGTGAGGCCGGAAGGAAGTTGATTCCGTCGAGAGGTGGGAGGTGCTGGTGCCTGAACCAGGGCTTGGGAATAGGAATGAGGAGGACCAGAAGGGTTCGAGAAGTATTGGGGGTATGGACTTCCCGGTTGGGTGATTAGGAATAGCTGAGACCAGAAAGAAGAAAGAGATGGGAACTCTTTACAGCAAATTAAGTAATGTGGGTGCTTACGTTGAATACAAACTAACACTTCAGATGCGGTCCTGAAGCCTCTGGGAGGCAAACTTCCACTTGTCAGCCAAGAGTCCATGTCTGCAGGGTCATAATGAGTCAGCAGGTGTCATTGCTTATGTTTTAGTGTTTAATGAAGATACACAAGACAACAGTTTATATCAGGAAGCTTCTCGGCCTTCACAGTGAAAAGGTCGGTTTTGAAAACTCACATATTGGTTAGATGTTGCTTACAGCAACATGCCGGCATCATCTCCCATTTTTCCATATGAGTTCAGCAACGGCTTGGTTGGTTCCTCCAGTTAAGGGCTAGCAAAGCTGCAGCCCGTCTGCCAGCCAGGCTGTCTGTCTTGCTGAGGCTCAAATCGACAAGGATCCCACTTCAAGCTCATGTGGTTGTTGGAAGAATTCAGATTGAGGGTTGTGGTTTTTTTTCCTGGCTGGTAGACAGAGGCCACCCTCAGGTGCCTGTCATGTGGTCCCCTCCATAGGCCAGCTCACAGCGTGGCAGCTGGCTTCTTCAAAGACAGCAAAGGAGATGTCTCTGAGCAAGACAATTCTTATAATCTTGAGTCATATAACCACAGAGAGCCTGTTACCTTGCTGTATTGTCCAGGTTAAAAGGAAGTCACAAGTCTGGCCCACCCTAAGGGGAGGAGATTATGTAAGAACAAGAGCATGAGCACCTGAAGGTCACCGTGAGCTCCTGGATTGTTTTCCCATCTACTCTCAAGCACCTACAGACAAGGCGATACCTCATGTGAAATGATGGCATCTTACAAGCCCATCTTTCCCGTCTTGGCCTGCCTTACCTGTTTCTCTTCAATATATCAAAAGTTTTGTTTGTAAACTTCAACTAAGTAATTATGCAAACTTAGTCAACTCATAGAAGATATATCACTTTCCAAAGCAGCGAAAACTGTGTCACTGTGAGCAAAGAAATTAGAAGCTTAGGGAGGAAAAATGTGTTAGTAACAGGGTTTCTAGTAATTCAACTTCTGGAAGCCTCTTTCTATTCTAATAGCTTTGGTATAATCCCTGATGAGTATTCTGGGTGTGCACTAAGGCAAACAGGCATCAATTTAGAACAATTTGAATCCTGACTGGCAAGAAATTTATGGAGGAGATCACGGAACTGTTCTTACTGTTGGTTGTTCATCTTTTCTATTAAGCGTTTTTGAGCTCGGATGAGAGGGAAATAACAACTCCTAATGTTTCTAATGCCATCATTGCATCCACAGTGAATGCAGATACATATTTCGGCTCCACACACATTTTGTCACTCATAGCATTCACCCCTGACAACAGCCATGTCAAAATCCCGCTAGGAGACCTTGCAGGACCTTTGAGTCTGGTGCGTGCTCTCCACTCCTCGGGCATTGTCGACCACGTCCGTGCCTACCCGAGACCCAGGTACAACAGGTAGGCTCACTTTCATGTTTTCATCCCTCCCTTTTCCTCATTTGTACTGCGGTTAAGTAGAGGTGGCCATCCTGTCAAGTGTGTGGATACTTCTTTAGCTCAGAATCCAAAATGTGGACTTGCACTTCGTTCTTTTTAAAAAAAAATTAATCACACACATGTAGAAGGATGTGAGCACCTACGAATTGTGAGGCATCTTGCTGGCACTGAGTATTCCATGGTAAGTTATCATCACCCAGGGGTGCACAGTCTGTTTTCAAACACACACACCTAGGACTTCATTGAGCATTGTGAGGACTGAGATGATGATGGAAACAAACACCGCAATGGCAAACTGTTAACAGCTACCGCGAGGGACTGGCCCTCCATGAGCTTGCCTTCACGTGGATTATCTACTTGTCAATTGATCACAATTCTATGAAGATGAGTCCATTATATTAGTTTTCTATTGCTACCATAACACACTAGCAAAAATTTAGTGGCTTGAAACCATATCAACAGACAATCGTATGGCTCTGTAGGTTAGAGGTCCAGGGCAGGTCTCGCCAGGCTAACATCAGTTTCGGCAGGGCTGTGCTCCTCTCTGGAGGCTCTAGGGCAGAACGGGTTTCTTGCACATTCCGATTGTTGGCACATTCCGACTGTTGGCAGAATGCAGTGTTACGGGGTTGCGGGGCTGAGGTCCCATTTCCTTGCTGGCCGTTGGATGGGGTCGATCTCGGTTTCTGGAAGCTGCCTACATTCTTGGCTCACAGCCCCTTCCTCCACCTTTCGAGCCAGCTAGAATCGGTTCCTCCTTCTCATGTTGCATCTCTTTGACACATTCATCTGCTTATTCTACTTGTAGGAACCGTGTGATTAGATTGCACCCATTTTAATAATCCAGGATAGTCTTCCCATCTCAGAGTTCTTAACTGTACTCCATCTGCAAAGTCCCTTTTGTGAGGTGAGGTGACATGCTCATAGGAGATCAAGGCGTGGACTTCTTTCAGTTACTCTGCCTAACACATCTGTTATTATAGCCATTTTAAGGATGAGGAAAGCCATTCCCCTCACTCTCGGAAGTAGAAAGGGCAGGATTTCAACCCTGGGTATGTATGTGACCTGCTCCAAGCCGGAAATTAGAAATCCATCCTGAGTACGGAGGAAGACGTGGAGGTGGGACTGGTAGGAATTGATGTTAATAGTCATCAAATTTTATTGAGCACTATTTCTTTGCAGTAAAGTACTAGAAACTGGACTAAAGAACACTCTTACCCTGGCTGGGTGGCTCAGTTGGTTGGAGTGTTGTTCCATACACCAAAAGGTTGTGGGTTCAACCCCCAGTCAGGGCAAATACCTAGGATGCAAGTTCAATCCCTGGTCGGGGGCATATGGGAGGTGACCGATTGTGTGTCTCTCATGTCAATCTTTCTTTCTCTGTCTCGCTCTCTGTCTCTCTGTCTCCCTTCTTCTCTCTAAGATCAATGAACATGTCCTTGGGTGAGGTCTTTTTTTTTTTTTTTTTAAAGAACACCCTCAAGTAAGGGCGCAGATTCATGCATGGGTTTATAAACATTAGTCATATTTCTTCACTTATGTCACCAAAGGTCTGTTCTATTGCTCTTGCTATTCTGTGTGTGTGCAATGACCTTTCCACATACCTGGGGATATCAGATTTAAGTGTAGTGGAAATTTCCCCAGCTAACTTCCAGCATCTTGGAACCAACTGGGGTCACCACCTGGGGGCTTGTATGCGTGGCCCTCGTCCTTGTGTCTGTCCTCACCCTTCCATTTGGACCAGCTGATTTTACACGTCTGTCGAGAATCAATTAGGCTTCTTTCAAAACTGCCTTTGTCACTTGTATTTGTTACTCTCATTACCTGTTTTAACTAAACACCAAAATACGTGCTGAGAGATAAGGTGGAAGTAGAGAAAGTTAGCGGTTCAATGTAAATGGAGGCTTTAGAAAGGCCCAATAAAGAAGAGTGGCTTTCAAATAGCTGTCACATCAGGTGTTGATGAGGTAACTGTAAAAGACTGGGAAAATATTTAGACTGATTCTGCCCTCAGAGTGATCCCACAAAATGGCTTTAGCTTCCCACTTGGTTTAAAATAACCTAAAACTAGGACTCAGGAAAGATGCATGATGGGTGTGGGTTATGAGAAAATTACACCGAAGAATAGTCATTGGACTATATTCACAGAAAGGACTCGTTTCTCTTTCTAAACATTAGGAATAAATGCATATTTATGAGTTTTAAGTTACAAATATTAAATTGGTTTTTTATTATGATTCAGTTTTTAGTTACCTTATTTTTATTGACATAATATAATTCACACACCATAAAAGTCACCCTTTACACAGTTCAGTGGTTTTTAAGTATATTTATAAATCTGTCAACCATCACTATTAATTCTAGAACATTTTCATCATCCCCGAAAGAAACCTCACAGTTATTATAGTCACTCCTGCTCTCCTCTCCCACCCCCCAGATCCTGGCAGCCAACAATCTACTTTTTGTCTTCATGGATCTGTACATTCTGGACGCTTCATATAAATGGAATCGTACAATTTGTGGCCTTCGAGTGGCTTCTTTCACTCAGCATATTTTCAAGGTTCATCCATGCTGTCTCATAAATTGATACTTCCCTCCTTTTTATGGCTAATATTTTATTTTCTGGATATACCAAATTTTGTTCATTCATCAGATTTTCCACTTTTTTGGCTGTTAAAAACAACGCTGGTATGAAATTTGTTTTCATATTCTCTTGGGTATTTTCAATTCTCTTGGGTATGTACCTGCAAGTAGAGTTGCTGAGTCACAGGGCAACTCCATGTTTGACTTTCTAAAGGAATGCCAAACTGTTTTCCAAAGCAGAAATGCCACGTTTTAGATTCTTACCAGCAACGTATACCAATTTCAGTTTCTCTATATTCTTGCCAGTATTTATTATTTTCTGTCACTTTTTATTACAGCCATGTTAAAGTGGTATGTCACTGGTTTTAATTTGTACTGTATTTCACTAATGACTAATGATTTTGAGGGTCTTTCCACAAGTTCATGGGACATACGTAAAATAATTTTATCAACATCCTTTGTCTATGTTTTAATTGTCCTATTTCACGGGTTTCCTTTTTCACTTTTTTGAAAGTACCCTTTTAAAACACAAAGCGGTTTTTTGATGTCAAGGATGTCAGTTTTTGTTTCTTTGCTGGTTGCCAGTGGTTTTGCTGTCACACCCAGGGAATCACTGCCTAAACCGAGGTGCCCAAATTTACAGCTGTGTTTTCTCCTAAGAGTGCGGCAGTTCTGCACTTGCAGTTAGGTTAGGTAGTCATTGTGAGTTATTTCTGCATACGGTGTGAGGGGGACTAAAAGTCACTTTTTGTGTGTGACTTCCAGTTGTCCTACTACCATTTATTGAAAGAATTGTTTTCCAATGGAAGTTTCTTGGCATCTTAGTTGAAAACAGCTGACCGTGGTAGATGGCTGGGTTTCAGGACTCTCCTATTCCGCTGGTCCAACTGTCAATCTTATGTCTATGCCCAGAGTCTTGTTTACTGTGGCTTTGTGGTGGTTTTTGAATTGGGAACTGTGAGTCTTCCAGCCCCGTTCTTCAATTTCAAGGTTATTTTGGTGATTCTGGGTCTCTTGCACCTCCATTTAAGTTTTAGGATTACCTTATTTGTACCCAAAAAGCACCTGAAATTTTGATAGTGATTGTATTGAAAATGTAGATTTTGGGGGGACTATTGTCATGTTAACAATATTCTGTCTTTTAATCCATAAACATGGAACATCTAACACTTATTTACATATTAAGTTTTTTCAACAATGTTTTATACTTTATAGCGTATACATCTTGTACTTTTGGTCAAATGAATTCCAACTATGTTTTTCTTTGTGTGCTATTGAAAATGGAAAATGGACATTTTTTCTTAAATTCATGTTTACATTGTCTATTGCTAGCCTATGGAAATACAGGGTGGGGTAAAAGTAGGTTTACAGTTGTTTGTATGGAAAATAATACAGTAATTAATGAACGATAAAACAAGAATAAACTCTGTATTTCGTGTATTCACAACTGTAAACCTACTTTTGTCCCACACTGCACAACTTTTATATATTGATTTTATATTCTTCAAGCATACTGAACTCATCTATTAGCTCCACTTTTTAAAGGAGTTCTTAGGAATTTGTACACAAAAGGTCATGCCATCTATAAATATAGTTTTGTTCTTCCTTTCCAACCTGATCGCCTTTTTTCTTCTTGTCTAAACACCGTAGCTAATCCTATAGTATGGCGCTGAATAGAAGCCGTGAGAGGAGACATCCTTGTCTTCTGATCTGAGGGGTAAAGCTTTCAGTTTTTATTGCTAAGAATAATTTTAGCTTTGAGGTTTTTTTTGTAGCTGCCCTTTATCAGGTTCCTTTCTATTGCAAGTTTGCTGATAGTTTTATTTTTTGTTTTTCTTATTCATGAGAAGGGTTGAAGTTTGCACCTTAAGGAACCATCTCCTGGGTCCTTTATTTCTTCATTTGAATTTAAATTAAGTCTCTAGCCTCTTTTCATTTCAACCTGAAGGACTCCTTTTAGTGTTTCTGGCAGAGAAGATTTGCCCATGTCTTATAACTTATTCCCGTCCATTTAAAACAAAGCCATCTGTTGAAGATCCCAGGACATTTGTCCTGCGAGATTTTCCAAAGTATGGGCCTTATTTTTTATGTACTCGTGATGTGATTCGACGAGTTCCTCTGTATTCCTTGGAAAATGTGCTGCAGGATCTGAGGCATCAGCAGGCCCACGTTGCATTCCTGTGGGAAGACGGTAAGTGGTACAGTCTTTAGTCAGAAGGACCATGCTGTTTCGTTGTCTCACTCTTGGTCATGTGATGCCATTGGTGCTCAACCATTTGCTTCATTTTTAATTTAATTAATTAATTTCTAAAAAAAAAACGGTGGTATTTTAATGGTCAGAACTTCTTTTTAAGTAATTTGCTAGGGTGTTTTGGTAAAGAGACACTTTCCATGATCTACTCTTATCCTACCCAGTGGTGGTGTTGCCGGTGAAAATCGGTCCTTGTGGTGTTGCATGAAGAGAATTTCCAAAGGCGCGCACGTGGGAGAAGTTTAAGTGGAGTTTAAGACTTATCGGTGTGAAGGGAAATAACATGCCCTCGGGGATGTAGAGGGTGGGTGGGCTGGAGAACCAACTCTTCTGAGATCCTTGATAATCCTCCATTTACTTTCTTGGTTTAGGGGAATAAGCAAGCTTTATTCCAGACTATCCAACCTACTTCCTGGGTTTTCCCAGCTAGTGCTGGGCCCTCCTCCCATCCAGTCCCTTTTCTGGATCTTTGGGGGGGGGTTGTGCCCTCACCCATTTCAATTTTCTGAGATTTTCACAGGTCAGGCTCCTCCCCTTTATGCCACTATTTTAGCTCCTACTGTGCATGCCTCAAAGTTTTGCCTTGTCCTGTGGTTTCTACTGAGCATGTGCTTACCTCCCCCTGTGCCATCTTGGTTTCCACTGCACATGTCCCTAGCAAAGGAATTTCCCCTGCGTTTTGTCCCTCCCCCCATAATCCTGCTGCCAGGCTGGTTGTCCCCTGGGCAGACTGGAAAGCCGATTCTTCTGCCCACTCGGTGATTAAATCCCTTTGGCAGAGGATGTGGCTGCCCCCAGGATCCTGGGAACGCTACAGCTTCCTGCAGTGTCCTTGTAAATCAGGCTTAAATTCTGATTCAGTTCCCTAGTTTATTAGGCTTAATTTCTGATTCTGTTTGCTCTCTTCTTTTATTAATAACTAGCTAGGTACCTAAGCTAACAGTATGGTTCTTATAGATAAGGCAGGACAAATGCTTGATTCTTTTCCTATATTTACCATTTAAAAAATGACTTATTTTCTTATCCTCCAAAGATAAAAGATTAGTTTTTTATTATTGTTTTGCTTTTGTTTGTTTGGTGGTCGGTTGGTGCAATGGTTTTCCTAAGTATTCTTTTGGGAACAAGAGATAGAAAGTTGGACAACATTAGAGTCCCTGCCTTCAGAATTCTCCCAGTTTACTTGTAGGTTAAGCCTCATTATAAAGTGATTTATCAAAAACACATACAAAAAACTCTTTTGGCAGGAAAGCTTTGACTCTACTCATGTCAGGGGTCCAAAAGCAATAAACAATGGCAGTAATCCACAGCATTCGTGTGCACGAAAAAAGGAACGGGGTCATAGGACTTAGCGTATAGAGAAAACAGAGAGCAAGCAAAAAAATCTTACTCACAAAAACATAGCATCCAAACGTTTAAAATGTCTTGAAGTAGGATGTGGTGCAATGAGTAAGTTTAATAAAGAACACCTCGTGGAAACAGAATGGTGATTCTGTAGAAGCAGTTTTTAAATTGGGTCTGGAAGAATGAGTGGGAACCAGCCAAGCAGAAACGAGGGAACAAAATTTCAGGCCCGGAAAGCAACGTGAGTGGAGAGAACTGAGGTGTGAAATAACTTGGCATAATTAGGGGAGAAGGACAGGGAGGCCTCACCTCAGAATGCCAATTAACTGGACCTGGGAAGCGCCCAGTACAGATTGAAATACAGTAATAATATTTCTTCCCAGTTTACAGAGCATGTTTCCTCTGTACAGACATACTATTGATAAACGAGAGAAAAGAAAAAGTCTATGACAATAATTCTTAATATAGGACATTTTGGAAGTGGTTCCTTCTGATACATTAGCTTTGAGCACGTTTTCAAATCTCTAAGCACAAAGATACACTTGCTTGACTATCAGAACCTCAGAGCTTTTCCTCGGATTCTCCTCAAATGTCACCGAAGACTGGTAGGTGTGAAGCAGGGTGTGCCCCGGAGGTTAGGGTTTGTCTTCTCTTGACATTTCCGGGACGGAAGGAGTGGTTTTCTCTATCCCATCCCTTGGTGTGGTGGCTATACCCTTTCTATCCCTATGTTTAAACTAAGTTGTTTGATGTATATTTTACATAAAATGAAGTGCACTAATTTTAAATATCTAGTTAGATGCGTTTTGACAAGCAAGTACTCTCGTATAATCATCATCCCAGTAAAAATACAGAACATTTCTATCACCCAAAGTCTTCTTTTGTGACCATTAAAAGTCATCTTCAGCTCCCCGTCCGAGGCAAGCACTGATCTCGCTGTTACTGTAGGTCACTGCATCTTGTTGGATGGTTTATATGAATAGCATCATAAAACATGGATTTGTGTGTGTGTGTGTGCCTTCTTATTCCGGAATCATACTTTTGAGATTGGTTCACGTTATGGTGACTATCAAGTAGCCCGTTCCTTTTTATTGCCAAATGGCAGCTGCAAGAATTTGTAAAACATGCTGCACCTGACCATTTAGTCAGTGGCACTGACCTCTTTTCCCCTAGATTGTCAAATAAAACAAATGACAATGGCCAGCACAACGAAGCCTGTCCAGTGTGAAAGAATCAAAAGTACACTTGTTTTTTTTTTGTCAGGTTGGTGAAAAATATATTTTTTGATGTGCCACAGATTTTTTGGCAATTAGTTTGTGTGCCATGAGAAAAAAAAGGTTGAAAATCGCTGCGAAATTGTGTCCTATTGCACGGACATACCGTTATTTGTTTTCCATTTCCCAGCTGAAGGACATGTGGAGTATACCTAGTTTGGGCCTATTATCGACAAAATTGTTGTAAATACTTACATGGAAGTCTGTGTGGGGATAAGTTTTCATTTTTCTCTGGTGAATTCTCAGAGGTAAAACTGCTGAGGCACATAATAAGCATGTATAGAAGAAACTGCCAAACTGTTTTCTGAAGTACTTATCAATTTTATATCCCCAGAAAATATATACAAGATTTTCCATTATTCCACATGCTTGCAAACACTACTGCCAACCTTCTGAATTTCAGCTGTGCTAGAGTTTAGTAATATGCATTTTCCTGACAACTAATAATAGGTATTTCTTCATGTGTTTATTAGCTATTTATAAGTCTTCCTTTGGAATGATTTCAAATATTCTGCTCTTTTTAAAGTCAGGTTGTTTGCCTTATTGTTGGGTTATTGGGATTATTTATCTATTCTTGACACATGCTCAATTGTATGTTATTTTATTGTCCTACTGAAGATTTAAAATTCTGATGAAATCTAATTGTTTATGATTCGTATGTTTATTCATGTCTTTCAAACATATTTTAATGATGTGTGCTTGTTCTATTTTAAGAATTCACCATATTTATGAATGTTATGAGGATATTCTGTTTTATTCTAGAAGTTTTATATTTTTTACCTTGTAAGTATTCCATTATATCCATTTTGACTTAATTTTGTCATATCCAGCAAGGGACAAAGTGGTTGCTTTTTTTTCAAGTATGAATATCTATTCATGCTAACATTGTTGAAAATAAAACCTTTTCCCTATTGA
>VMDR010012958.1:0-25699 GCA_007922815.1 Macrotus californicus | reverse complement strand
CGCGAGAAGTCAGCTGGAGACCGGCCACAGAAGGAGTGACGATTCTGCAGTGACTTCATCCGCGGTGGCCGTGCAGAATTTTCACAAGAGGATGACTGAACTAAGAACTTTATACAAAAAAATTTAACACTTGGAGCCACAACTGGCTAGTGACCATGTGTAAATAGTTCTTTTATGATGACAATTCTGGCATCAATTAAAAAGTTGCTATTTTCATTAAGGACAGCTTGTTTTTGGAGGGGGCATCTTCTAAAGTAAGGAAAAACGAGAAACGTACACCCTCTCTTCCTCGGACTTAATTGTTAGACGAGAGCTTTATCATAAATAAGTATGTCAGCGTTTCTATAGCATTTCACAAACATATTTGGAGGCTCCAACGGTAAGGCCAAACTCAAGTTGAACCACACACACATCATCTCACTCTGCTGTTGGCATGGAGACCTCCTACTGTGGGTGTCCCATGAGGCCTGGGTCACCTGGCTCCGCCTAGTCCTTCGCCTCGCTTAGGCCTCTCCTCTCCCTCCCTCCCTCCCTCCATTTTAGCCTCCCTGGCCTTCCCTGCAGTGGCCTGTGTTCCTTCTAGTCCCAGCATCTTTGCTTTTCCTGAAAAATGCCCCCAGTACCTCAAGATAATCTTCACAGCACCCACGCATGCTCCACCTACCACAGTCACACCCATCTCGTGAACAGTCCTTCAGATACCTATCAGCACACTGGACTGTAAGCAGACAGAAGACAGGGCCTATGACTGTTTGGCTCATGCATCTCCTATGCCTAATACATTAATTAATTTCTATTTGCTGAACGAATGGCATTTGTGATCCTACTCATGATCAAGCCATTCACATCATTCTAAGCATCCACGTTCCCATCTGGAAGTTCAGTACTTGGAGGAGAAATAATTCCTTTAAACCTTTAGGATATACATTAAAGGTTCTCTTTCCAAGGTCCAGTTCTAAACCATGCAAGCAAGGGGCTCTATGTTATTCATTCAGTATCTTGTTGATAGAGCTTGAGTTTGACTTATTCAGAGTTAAAAAAAAAACACAAAAATAAGAGCTTTCATCCCAGGGAAATTGCAGCTGTCTCTACAACCCAGCATCACTCCTTTGCACACCGCACACTAGGAAACTAGGACGTATCACGGGACCACAGCAGCTCCATGACATGAGCACTCATTCAATAACCTACCGATTTCCTTGGTGTCTATAAAAGCTTCAGGCCCACTGTGCCAAAAACACAAAACCACCAGCATCTTTTCTTCTTCTAGCTGCCCAATGTTCAACAGGTAAATGTCAAAACAGGAAGGACTGTGCTATTTCCACTGTGCCAGTCCCACTTAAAGAACGAAGCTTTCATGTGTGATCTTCCTTTTGAGTTCACTTGGGGACAAATTAATTCCAGAGAGGAAAACCCCAGGAGGAGCCCGCTGCCAAGCTTTCCAGGATCCAGCGCAGAGACACGCAGGCACCGCGGGGAAAGCGTGCTCCGGGAGGAACTGGTTGGGAGCTAGGTCTGTGTGCCAGCATCCTGGGGATGCTGAAGAGAGCCTTGTTCGGAAAAATTGCAGCTGTCCCTGAAAATTTATCAATGCTTCCTTGCCCGTTGCCTCCTGCACAAGAAAACTGGTCATGATGTAATAAGAAAGATCTAATTCATGAAGCACCTGGCACTCCGGAGGGTAAGAGCCATGCAGCCACGTGGGCAGGCAACACTCTGCATCAGACATGTAACTAAGCCTCTTTATACAAAGAAGATGCACGAGGGCACCCTGGAGTCGGCCAGTCTGTACCTCAGTGCCCGCTCTGGCACTGACCAGCTGTGGCTCTTCCTTGACGTTGCTAGATGTGGGTCTCCTCATCAGGAAAGCTGAGATCATAATTGGACACAGCTCACTGGGTGGTTGTGAGGGTTAAATGCGTTGGTAAAAGTTAAGTACTGAGTGGAGAGCCTGGCAAGGGCTCCAATAAGGGTTAGATTCTGCTGCCTGTCAGGCATTTCCAGGGTCCAGAGAAAGAATGTAAGCTTTCTGCTTGGTTTTTGGCAAATACCAGCAAAAGCCTGATACCGGCCTGACAAAGGCCACACAAGAAAGAAAACTAAAGACAAATCTTGTTTATGAAAATAGATACACCAATACTACATAAAATATTAGCAAATTGAATCTAGCAGTATATTAAAAAATTATGCACAATGACCAAGTAGAGGCTGGAACTTTTAAAATAAAATTGATCTTATTAAAAAGCCAAAAAAGTAAGCATTATGAATAGCTTAATACAGCAATATTCTAAGTCTTAATAGCTAATTCCAAAAAGTTGTAATTTCAGTGTCCCAATGGATCAAAAGCTTTAGATTTATCTGAAATGGGCTGGCCCTCATTCAGAACAAAATCACTCAGAGCAAAAACTTACAAAGTAGATTTATTGGAGGTTGGGTCACAAAGGTAAGGCACTCCAACACGGTCATTTGAGGGAAAAGATTGTGGTCACACACACACACACAGACACTCAAAACTGTCCTGGCCTGGGGTGAACAGTTTCATGCATCTGCACCAGTCGGTCAAGGGCTGCCCAGGTTGGGGCACTGTGGTTCTTCATAGTGACAGGTAAAGCGGCTCTAGTAGCCTGAGGTCAGTCCTCCCAAAAAGAGTCACAGAGGCTGGGTGTGAAAAGCAAACCAAAGTGGGGTGTGTGCAGGAGGAGGGGCAAACAAGGCAGGAAGGGACTGGAGGGGATTGGGGCGGAACACCAACACATTTGGCTACACTGGCCACCTGGAGAACTGACTAGATAGAGTAGAAACCTCATGTCCCTGGGGCTGAGTCTCCCCCAGGCAACCCTGGTCCCTGGTCTGTGCCCCAGGCTTGAGAAGGTAACCCTACCTCTTCTGGGAAAGTCAGTTCAAGTGCAGCTCCAGGAGGAAATCTGAACCAAGGTCCAAATCAGAATCAGACTAGTGATAACAAGGAAATTTCAGTCTCTGATAGCAGCAGCACTTGTGCACCTGGTTTTTAGCGTCAGCCTATCAATCAGTGGGTAAATCACGGGTTTGCTCTTTAAGGTATCGAAAGCATTTAAGAGAATCTGAGAAAATTCGATTGATTTAGCTGGTGTTCAAAGCTACGTGGGAAAGTCTATTAGGTTGAACTGTATAAAATTGCCAATATCCCGCTGTCTGACCTACAACAATATCAATTTAATATGACCCAGTACAAACCTCTCATGTTTATGTTTTTCATGGAGAAGTTAGACAAGTACTCTGTGGGTATTTGTCAGATGGCAGCTGTTCCAAAATCAATGAATGGGCTATTAGACAACATGCTAATAAAAGTGACCCCTCCTTTGCATGCATGAAAGCTCTTCAGATTTGAAAGGATCCTGCAGGCAGACCGAAAGCCTATCTGACAAGGTGTCAGCATCCATCACGTTAACGCACTTCCTTAATATGATTAATACGCTCTGGGACTTAGGTCGACAGCCACCTCCAGGCCCCGTCTCAGTGGGGAATGGGAGGAATTGTTCCCGGTGCCTGCCGCTGTCACATTACCTTAAAGTGAGAGGCAGAGAACCACTCCCGGAGAAGCAAAGTTTTAATATTAGAAAGGAGGGAGAGAAATCATTATTTGTGTAGGACAGGATTTCCACCTCTAGAATGCCTAGCTTAATAAAACTGAACAACGAAGGTGTGAGCTCAGTAAAGTCGCCAGTTAAACTTATACCAAACTCAAAAGCTTTCTTTACATGCATGTAACATCCAGCTATAAAATAGAATGGGAAGGGGCCCCATCTGCAACAGCAGGTACCCAGCAATACCCAGAACCTGCAGGAGCTAAGTGGAGGAAATGATCATACTCTTCTGAGGAACAGAAAAGAAACAAAATTAACAGAAAAAGAGAGCAGATTCTTGAACAAAAAGCCCTGAGAACTGAACAATGTATATATATTTTTCCAAGATCAAAGCACATATTTAAAATAATTCCTGCCCTGGCTGGTGTGGCTCAGTGGATTGAGTACTGGCCTGTGAACCAAAGGGTCACCAGTTCCATTCCCAGTCAGGGCACATGCCTGGGTTGCGGGCCAGGGCCCCGGTGGGGAGCACGCAAGAGGCAACCATACATTGATGTTTCTCTCCCTCTCTTTCTTCCTCCCTTCCCCCGTCTCTAAAAATACAAATATTAAAAAAATTAATAAAATAAAATAAAATAATTCCAATCACATGCAATGGAATTTTTCTGAACTTGAAAGAATGTTTTGTTTGAAAGAATAAGCATGTGACAGTAGATAGAAAAAGCTGAAAAAGCTGAGCAGTAGGGGAGAAACTTCTTCCAGATATTAAGCTGTCACATAAAGCTTCAGCAATTCAAGTTCATGGTATGACCCTGAGGTAGACAGATCAGGAGACAGAACAGAGTAATCCAGAAACAGATCCAAATGCAAAGAGAAACTTGGACTATGAGGAAGATGGTAACTTCAAGTCAGTGGCAGTTCAGGTGAGTGCTGGGATGTTTAACAAATCCTTTGAAGACATCTGACTATTTGGAGATATAAAAATGGATCTCTACATTTTTTTCCTTCTTCCAGAGTAAATTCCACCAAAAATGGATTGAAAATTTAAACAAAATATCTAAAAATGAAACTATGAAGTACTGATTAATACTTGGGTAGAAATCTGGAGATGGGGAGAATTTCTAAGCCAACCCCAAAGTCAGACACCTATGCAAAAAGGAATAGACGGATGAATTTGACTATGTGAGTTAAAGGCTTCTGTTGGGTGAAGTATCACAAATAAAAGTTAAAAGATAAAGAATAAATTGTGGACAAATGACACAGGCAAAGGGTTACTATTTCTGGTATGACATGCATAAAATACTCCACATGTCCCTTTGTATAACAGGTATTTAAATACATAAAATAAGTAAATAAAAAATATAAGAAGAAACTTCATACAAACTTATGCCAACATTTCCTAGTGGTTATCACTGGGCTGTGGGGTCAGAGCAGATCTTTGTGCTAAGCAGAATGGACACTTCTCCCAGGCAGGGCCGGAGCAATAGGACCTCCTCCTGTTCCAGCACCTGGAACTTTCTGGGAGACGAGGCACCTCCGTGTGCTCTCCAGGGGAAGGGCCAACATCTGCCCCATCTATGGGTCCCTTGGTCCCTTATCACCCTTCTGTGCAGAGGAGGCCTGGGCTGCATTTAGAAAGGCCAGGCTTTCATAATGGAGAATGCTTAGCCAAGGAGGCACCGGAAGAGGACACATTTCCAGCTGTGACTTTAATGAATGTGGCATGCCTGCGGGGAACGTTAGCCACTCCTCTCCACAGCGGTCTGTGTGGGGAGGTCTGAAGAAGCTCTCACCCTCCCAGTCCAGCCTCACCTCTCCTGCCCAAAGGTTCTCTCTGCTCAACCCTAGATGCCGGGAGCCCCATTTTTCTTCCATCCCCACTAGTAAAGCTTTGGAGAACTGCATTTGCCTGTTGAGGTGAGTCTGTGCAAACAGGACAGAACTCCTTACTCTGCGAGGCCCTCCTGCACCTCTCCCAGAGGAAAACCAAAACCTGGGGATGACCTCTCAACAGACAGCTCTGACCACCTCACCACCGTGGGAACCCACACGCAGCTGCTGCTGTCTCACACCGACACCTCCCTGGGCAAAGGTAAACCTTCGTTTGTGAGACACGCATGCATAGGGGGCAAAACACAGGCATGGCCTTGTGACAGACCGGACTAAAATTCCAGCGATGCTCTTCCCTAGCTGCGTCATTCTGGAGCAGCAGGACCCTCTCGGCGCCTCAGTTTCCTCCTTTGTAAAATGGGTTGTAGCGGGTGATTATAACTACTCTTATCCCCCAGTTCACAGGCAGGTCCCCACTCTCACCGCAGGGTTCCTGATAACGAGCTCAAGCAGGTTGGGAGTCTTTGCTAAAAATTAGGCCCCTCAAGTACCAGATAACTCACCCTCCTTATCCCCCCTCTCAACTTCACCCCAGGCCCTGAGACATGACTCTGGTGGGCCATGTGCATGTGTGGCTCTGTCACCCGTCCCACAGACCCTGGGAGCTCCCTGAAAGCAGAGGCGGCCTCATTGTGTCCCCCAACATGTGGCCAAAGCTTCCAGATGGCCCATGTGCTTTGATGCCTGTCTTCACTCTAATCTTCCAGTACCTTCCAGCCTGTGGACTGCTGCCCTACATCTTCCTTCTGTCTCAGTGAGGACCAGAAAGGAGCGAGTAAAAGAAAGAAAGGTGGCTAGTGACCGATGAGTCACAGGCCAAGCTGACCTGGGAGGTTTCCTTTTTCAGTTGCTTTCTCTTCTCCCTTTCCCATTCCCCTACCCTTATCCCCTCTGCCCCACCCCCCAAACTATTTCATTTGAATTCTTGTCTCAGGGTTTGCTTCTGGGAAAACCTAACCCAGACATGGGTGTCACTTTGGGATCGTTTAAAGAACCCGCAGCAGGGAAGATTTTCAAGCCCCTGGGGCTATAGGTGACATTCTCAGCCCTACCAAGGCCCTGCAATCATGGGGCCATTGCAGACACCCACGTGGACAGAGGATGCTCTGGCAGGAAAGAGCAGCTGGTGTCAAAGGTGGAGGGAGTACAAGGAACCCCGTGGGCGGGCATGGCCTGGTCCATTGGCTGTCACCCCTAAAAGGCACCGACACAAAACCGTCCCTAATTTTAGTCCGGTCTGTCACAACTGACGTCACACCTCAGGTCAGGCCTGATCCTACAGAGAAGACTGTCACCAGGTGGGGGTAGCATTTCTCCACTTCTCTGATTCTTGGTGGTTTGCCTTTCCAGGGAGATAAGAAATGAGCACACCTCTCCCAATCACTGCGTTGTCTAAAAAGAGCATTCAGCACTTAGAAACTACCAGTGCGATATAAAGTTTAACGTCACTGACATGGTAACCGTAACGAACACAGAAGGACAGACCTATTCTTCATCTACCTACATACCCATCTTTCATCCATTTGTTCCCCCAACAGTCTTGAGATCCGACTGCATCCCAGGCGTGCTGTAGATGTTAGGGACCAATCGGTGAACACAAAGTTGTTCCATACGACCAGGAGGACCAATCGGCAACAAGCAAATAGTATGTCAGACTCTAGTAGGTTTTATGAAGAAATTTTATGAAGGGTAAAGGAAGTAGATGGGTGTTTGGAACAGGAGGGTATTTGTAATCAGGTGACATTTGAGCTGAGACAAGAAAGACTTGAGGAAGTGGGCCACGTGCACATCTGGGGGAAGGGCCAGTGCAAAGGCCTGGAGGCAGGAATGAGCTTCGTGTGATCCAAGGAGCAGCAAGGAGGCCACTGTGGCTTCAGTGGAGAGGACGGGGGAGAATGGTAGGTGGAGTGTTCAGAGAGGCAGTAATTGTGTCGGGTCTTGTAGAGCCTTAAAGTTTTTGTAAAGAATAAGGCTTTACAATGAGATGGGAAGCTTTGGGAGGGTTTTGAGCAAGGAAGTGTCAGGGGCAAGGGTGGAAACACAGAAACCAGTTGTGAAGGAAGCCGCTGCATTCAATCCACAGGCAGACAGAGCAGGGGTACTGGGGAAAGGTGGCTGGATTACGAACATACTCTGCAGATGCACCCAACAGGCCATTTGTGGAATTGATGTGATGTGAGAGAGGAAGACAGAAGCCAAGAAGGATGGAGCTGCTACTTCCTGCAAATGGAACGGGTCTGGGGGGATCAGGATCCCATTTTTGGACTTGATAGGAGTGTTCTCATTCAGATACATGTAAAAATTATTAGTCCATATACTTAAGGTGTAGGCATTTAACTCCATGTCAATTATACTTCAATTTAAAAAAACCATGCTATTAAAGACCAAAAAACAAACAAAGAAGGGAAGCAACTGACTGTGCTAACAGTTGGAGAGCTGGTGATAGGTCCAGAAAGAAGACAAGGGAGAAATGACCACTGGCTTTAGCCAGGGGAAGTGATACTTGTCTCGTCCGTTGCCTGTGAGTGACACAGCTAGTCTCAACAGGGCCCACCTCTGGCCTAGGGAATCTCTTTCCTTTTCCTTACTGTGGACAGGCACATTTTCCATGTCTCAGTCTTAGTCACTGGCAGCTATGCTCATGGCTCCGAGTGACTCCCTCTGCCCTGGGAAGAGAGCCCTCTGACCACTCTGAGCTGTCCTGAGACCTTCTTTTGGATCCCGGCTTTGAACTTCTCGGTCTTCTCCAGCACACATGTACCAGTTGGCCTTTTGCCCTTTATGCAAGAATCCACCTCCTTGCTTCCTGCACAGTGAGCCCCTAGGTGACTGTCATTTTTGAATGTAGCACTAGGGAGAAGCAGTATTCCCTCCAGTCATGGAGGCAGAGACTGATTTCCCCAGTCAGACAATCAGTGTCTCAGCAAAGCAGCCGAGAGACTTCCTGGCAGACAAGACAATGCAAGCTGGGCCAGAAGGTGACGTTCACACCAACTCAGCCAGTTGTGTGAGTTCAGTCTCCTTAACCTTTAAGAGTCTTGAACATAAAATGACTGTGTTCCCTTAGCATTGTGAGTCTCGGTTCCCTCCTCTACACATGGGGAATAAGAGCGCCCATCTCACAGGCCTGCGGGGAGGGTTCAACTGGATAAAGTGCCCAGCACAGTGCTTGAAGGATGCTCCCGAAACGCCTGCTTCCCTGCCAGCCCACTCAGTGAGCGGCTCCATGTCTGCTCAGGGGGAATGGAAGCACCACCAGTCCCTTGCTTCAAGTGCATTTAGGGTCCTCTTCAATGTCTTGGTGAGTTATCGAATTAGAGGACCTCAAGTCAGGACCTATGGCCTCCCTCAGATTTCACTATGCATATCAATTCCCTAGTAGCTTGTTAATAAGCCAAGGTCTGGGGTAGTCAGGTCTAAATTTCATATTTCTAACAAGCTCCTAGGCGAACGCCATGCTGCTGGTCCATGGACCATGTTCTGAGTGGCAAGGCTATACATGACACAAAGACCAAGAAGGACAAGTAGAACAAATGCATCATGAATAAATATAATTGTGCCGTGGCTGCCACATCAACAGAAATACAACGTTTAGACCTGGTGCAATAATAGTTCTATGCTGGGCTCACTGAACAGCAGTTCAGGCCTGGGCTCCACATTTTAAGAAGGGAGATACCAAACTAGAGACAGAAGAGAGACGGATAAACCTTTCAGTGAAGAAGGGGCTGGAAATACATACACCACATAGTTAGAAGGACAGAGGTGCACACCTGGCCTTCCATGAGCAGACTGGCCTATATAGAGAGCAGATATAGAGCTGGGGCATCTCTGTTGGAGGCCCAATATCCAACTATATTGAAGTTATCATTGGACTGGCTTCATCTTGTGAAAATAAATGCATGTGTCAATAAAGATAGGTAAGGTGAATGGGTAAGATCACCTTATACTTTATCAGGACATAATGGCTACAGAAGGAGTAGCCTCATTGGGCACTGCTTGAAAAGACAGACCTGGGTCACATCACCGGCTGGTTCACACCAGATGCTCTGCTACACTTGACATGGCCAAACCAGATCCCCCCAACAGGTATTTTTGAGGAGGACTTTTAAAAAATCTTAAATTCGGTAATGCAGAGCCTAAAGAACTTTGGCAATATGAAAATAAGAGAGCAATTAATTGTGCTGATCATTTTCCTGTTTTTGACTGATCTTCCACCTTTCCCTCTTTCTGCTATATACCTCAGCTACACATACTTGCCAAAGACCTCTTGTCCCAGATTTCTGCTGTGGCTGGCTCTGCTGATCCCTCCCAATGGCTGCTTTTCCCTTCCTCCCTAGTAATAAGGCCTGACTGAGTCTGGGGTAGCAATGTGCCCTGCTAAGAAAACTCATTTCCCAGCCTCCCTTGAGGCCAGGGGTGGCCATGTGACATGGTTCTGGCCAATGAGATGTACATGGAAAATCCTGACTCTCCAGGAAAGTTCTTTAAAAGGGGACATGCCTGGTCCTGGTCTTTCTTGCTATCTGAATGCAGCTGCAGTACTGGACACGCAAACCAAGAAGCATGATGTATGAAGAAAGGCTGAGTCAGAGACAGGGGAACTGGCTTCCTGATGGCATCATGCACTTGCTCTCCTGTCTCCCAACGTCCAGCTCTAGATTTATTGTTACAAAAGAAAAATCAAAATCTCATTAGGATCAGCTGCCAAAAGTTAGCTTTTCCGTCGCATGCCGCTGAACACATTCCTAACTGATTTTTAAAATCAGCTGCTTAACCCGCTTGCTCAGGAGACCAGGGCAGGCTGGCTGGTTATCCTCAGTTGCTGGCGCAAGAACAATGCCAGTGGCCATCATGCAGCAGGGGGCTACAGAACCCTGGACTCTGTGTAAGCCTAGCTTCAAAGGGATGGAATGCCAGCTCTGCCAGCTGGGTTGTAATGGGCTGCCACTGTGCACTCGTGTTCTCTGTGAAATTCCGAGGGCATCTATGCTGCTTCCCGAATTCAGAGGCAGCAGACGCTTCAAGAGCTCAAAGATCTTGGTCAATATGCCTATAACATGCCTTTCAGAACACAAAAGGAACCAGTTGATGGTAACTGTACTGTAGCAAACACTTTCAGTGGCTCCCCAGACTCCTCGTTGGGCCCCCTTGATATGCCCTCTCTCTGGCTTCAGTTTGCACTGGCTTCCGACAGTCAGCACCTGCAGACCTTCTTTGGAGGCCCGCCCTCATGCTGCCAGGGCCACTCTGTCCAAACCTCACTCTCAGCGGGTGGAAAGTGCCTGGGGCATTTATCCCTCTGTAAGTGCCCCTTGTGGGAGAACAAAAGCCCAGCTTCCAGGCCTTGAGATGGGGCGGTGCTGGGGTGTGCACTTTAGAGCCCCCCTTGCAGGCGTGGGGCTGAAGCCACCCTCTGTGGTCCTTTGCCTGCAACTGCACCCTGCCCTGTCCTGCTCTGTCACCCCCTCCACGTCTCCCCGGGGAACCTGGCATGAATCCTCACCTCAGGATCTGCTTCGGGGAAACCCAGCCTGAAACACCTACCTTGTTCTTGATTTTTTTGAACTTTTCTTTTATTTGCCTTAGCTTAGCAGACCATTTTCATGGCTTTCATTTTAAGAGGTGTGATGCTGCTTTATGAAAACGATTTAAAATCCAAGACTCCCCTTTTCCCCTTAGAAGAGGAAATTATTGAATTGCTGTTTTGCAGTTCATTAGAAAAAAAATATCCAGAGATTTAACACATGTTTTCTAAACTCCCCCATCATAGATTTGCCCAAGTCCCGCAGCTCTGGGAAACGTCCTTCTTAATTGATCCTTGTCATAGCTACAGTTCTGTTGACATTTCTAAAGCAAAATGTAGCCTTCCTTCCAAAAGCAGTGAATACACAAATGAAGCTTTTCATATATGTGAAAACTGAGCCCCACCGTGGGACACTGGGGCCACGTTGTGACTGGAAATGGGTATCTGGGTTTCTCCACCACTTCCTCACTGCTGACGGCCACAGGAAGGGCCCAGCCCTTCTCCCGGGCACAGTCACCCTCTGGGTCAGGATCTCTCTGACTGCGGGGCCAGAGGATGCTAATTCAATGGCCACAGGTAATGCCAGGTGAGGAACTAAAGATGTGGCATGGCCAGGGTTTGTGGTCCCCACCACCCACTCCTGTCCTCCCGAGGAACGTCAGGGCCGGTAGAAACAGCTCAGAAATGCCACAGGTCTCCAGGGAATGTGGGATTTACCTTTGACAGGCCAGATGGGAAGACCAACCTTGCAAGAGGAAGAGCTTGCTGTTATGAGAACCCCACGTGGGCTGGGAGCCAGGTGAGGTTTTTCTGCCTGGCATTAGGCAGGAAGTTCAAGGTAAAGTCACCAGAGGGTTTGGGGCACTGGATTAAAAACAGGAAGGGGGCGGAAAAGACTTATTATTTTCTGAGTATCGATATCCACCCTTAGGGCTCTCTTACAAGGGCAAGCAGCAAGTTCATTCATCATCTTAATGGCCCGGCTGAGATGACTATAAACATCTAAGGGTTGCATTTTGCTCGCGGCTACTATTAACTTGACGAGAGACACCGGAGAAAACAGAACACAAGGAAAATCGGTTCCTGCCATGAACGAGAGAGGTGGCAGAGAGAGCAAAGGCTCTTTGAAATCTGCTTACGCAACAAAGGATGAGGCGCACGCACCTGTGCAGCCAACCCCCTCCGCTGTGGGAGTGGTGGTTGACTTCCGGGCCTCCCTAAATACAATTCATTTTGTTCCTGACCCTCTACCGGCCTTGACCTTCCTCAGGAGGACAGGAGTAGGTGGTGGGGACCACAAACCCTGGCCACACCAGGTTTTCAGTTCCTCACCTGGCATTACCTGTGTGTGGACGCAGCTTGTGTGTGGACTCTTCCGTCTGAGAACAGGCCAGGGCACTCCCCCAGAAGACAAACATGCAAGTGTCTTCCGTTCCCGCTCTGTGCAGGTTAGAAATGGGATCGGTTTTATCGCCTGGCGCCATCCTGGGCCGTGCGCTTTGAAAGTGAGAAGAGAGAAACGCGTGAGAGAAGGGGCCGCCCTTTCTGCAGTAAAGGTAGAGGGAGAGGCTGGAAGAATCGCTTTACAAGGAAAACAAACGTACAGGCCCTCTGTGCCTCTTGTCATGAAGAATGAGCCACCTACACGCTGCCAAAGCTGACCTGGTGCTTTTCTGCCCCAAAGCCAACCTGGAGGCTGCATTTTAGTTCAGGACTCACAGTGCTCACTCCTCAGAAAGAGCATAACTGAGCTTTCCTTCCAGCAACTTCTAACACTGTCACACCTCCCACATGAAGTCCTGTCATGGGAGAAAATGAAAGAACACAGGGCCCATCCCTCCATCTCAGTCTCTCAAGGAGATTAGATGGTGGTGCATGACGTCACCAGGCGAATTCAGTGACTTACGACCCACGGATGCTGAAAGTGCTCGGAAGGCGGGCCTCTTTCCCCCAGTAATCCCAAGATGAATCTCACCTTCTGACATCTCCTGTCTGTTTCCTCTCTCTTTGCTCTTCCTCCAGGATGTCTCTAGCCTCTGTCCTTCTGTTTCCTCAGGCCAGACCCTCAGTCAAAACACAGATGGCCCAGCCTTGCCCAGCTGACAGAGAACAGGGACTTCCTCTGCCAGGCTGCATCAGCCTGCCAGGCTGCATCAGCCTGCCACGCTCCCACAGACTTTTGGGCTAGTAGACTCCCTGCCGGATCTTTAAGACTCGGGACCCCACCCTGCCATTGTTTCGAAGTACTCCATTCTCCTCATTCTCTAAACTCTGACATTATTTACTGCATGCATCACATATTTGAACAATTACGTATCTTGGATTTTAAAAAGTCAACATCCCCAGACCAGAAATTCCAGTATTTCAGCAAAAAGCCAATTAAAAAAAAAAAAATCGACAAGCCTAATTAAAAACAAACAAATAAGAACCACAAAAACTAACACAAACATTTATGGAACTGATATACTCGTATACTTAAGTTTTACATGAATTTTCATGTAATTTTATTTTTTGAAACAGAAGCAATTTGTCAAATATCAAATATGCCCACTTTAACACGATCTCTAGTTTCTGACAGCACAAACACATGTGCACACACGTGTACACACACACACACAATCTTTTGTTAAGACCGGGACTCTTGATTTTTGATTTGAAAAAAAAAAAGGACCAACACCCTCAGGTGTACATGCTTTGTCTTATATTCTTGCTCTTTGTCCCCATCAAACCTGTGTTCCCCTCAGCGTTTAATCTTGGTCTGGAGTAGAGGACCAGTGTATGCTTCCTGAGTTGATGAGTTAACGGCCTAGCACGTGCTAGCGTGTACAAGTAACCCAGCATAGGCCTCATTTAACTCTCAGCACAGCTCACTTTAGAGAGACAGAGACTGAGGCACAGAGAGTACACCCTTGGCCCGAGGTCACAGGGACAGCGAGGGACCAAGCTGGAGTTTCACCTTGGTGTCTGGCCGCAGCCAGAGCCTGCCCTTCCCTCTTCTCCTCTGTGGCTGCTTGTTATTTTCCTTCTCCCCTAAAAACTTCTAGAACAAGAACCCTGGCTTAGCTGCTTCTTGCAATCACTACGAAGTACAAACGTTCCACCTGAATACAGTTTTCAATCCATCATTAACTCCAAAAATTCCATGGACATTTTTTGGGTTGACCCTCTGTAACCACCTCCGTCCCCACCAAACTACACTCACACCCGAGGCCCTCAAATTCCAGATCTCTTGGGGTGGCTTATCTGCCGGCCGGGGGATGGACGGGAGACACATTCAAGGCTGCGGACGGACGAGGTTTACCGGAAACACAGAACCATGTGATGAACAGGCAGACCCGTGAATGGGACTAGAACATATGGAAAACAGCTAAGCCGGGGGTCACAAATTGGTGGCCTACAGGCTGGATGCGGTCCGTCGACATGTTTTGTTTGGCCCATACAATGTTCAAAGAACGTTTTAATTAGCTGCCAAAGTCATAACTTTTCACATAAAAATGTGGACTTCTGGCTTTTATTGAAAAATAGGAAGTCTGGCGGCACGGGCCGTGACTCCCACCTGACTACCAGCAACTCTGCTGAGAGCCAGACGAGGCTGGAGTCTTCCATTTTCCCAGGCTCCCCTGCTCCCCAGTGTCCCACACCTGGCCCCTTCTCCCAAGTCCGACACATGCCCTGGCCCGCCCCCATAGACTGAGAGGTGTGCGTCTCTAGTTCTCACGTTAGCACCGCAGTGAAGTTCTATTAGGCCGATTTACAACCTCTAGAAGTCTAGAAAGTGAGATGCTCACGCTGGAGGTGCTTTCGATGCTGCGGGCGTTCCCAGAGGGTGCTGGTGAGCCCTGCTCAGATGCCCTGCACCTCTGGTGGAGCTCCAGCCTGTGGCTGCATCTCTGCACCTGAGGGCTTTTTCTAGAACCCTGTGGGTTGCCCTACTCATGCCCATTATAAGACAGAAGTACTGGGGAAGGCACACCCCTAGAAGGCCTCGAGCATGGACTCTCAGGGAGGGGGTGTAAATTCCCCAGCTCCCTCCCCCCTGAGGTTTGCAGTTTGCTCTGTTTGCCACATGGGCCCTTTGGGATTAAGCCCTATCACACACTTCATTAGCTGCCTCCACCTCCCTCCCAGCGTTTTCTGTACCTCCTAAATAAGCTAATTGCCCTCAATTCTTTCCTTTAAGGTCCACATCCAGGAGACCCAAACCAAGACAGCACTCACAGTGTGGAGCAGAGCCTGGGCCAAGGACTCTGTCCCTGTTGTCCCTTCTCTCCCAGCAGGGCCTCCTCTGTAACTCCATCACAAGATGCTATCCCCCCCCCACCCCCCCGTGCACCCAAAGACCAGCTGGAAGCTCTCTAGCCCTTGACTCAGAGCTTACACTATGCCCACGTCTGTTTCCAAGTGCATCATTACAGTCAATACCCCGAAGATGTACTCGTGAACCCAGCCCCTTCTTTGAGTTTCTCTTGCTCTTGGTCCCCATGAAACATTCAAGAGTACAGGATTCTGAACTGACAAGCAACTTCAGCACAGAACAGCGGGCACCAGCGCTCCTAAAATGCTCTGAGGCCATCCACCAACAGGATCGATACTGGCCCTTTGTCCCACGTGGGCAGCCTCTTGCAGGACTTCCCCGTCTTTCCTCCTCTGCGTGCCTCTGGCCTCTCACCCCTGTGCCAGCCCAGCTCTCTCCTTCACAACCCATGTAAATTGCCCCACCCCACCCACCCACCCACATTAGCTCTGCAACACTGACACTAGGTCACACCAACTTCTCAGAGGCCCAAGCATCAACCCGAGGCCTTTAACTAAGGATATGGTCCAACCCAAGACTAGCAGTCACAATAATGCCTTGCTTCACCTTGTCACATCTGTGCTTCAGAGCGGCTCTCGGCCCCTCTGCAGAGCAGTTGGCGTGCCTGTGCTTTCACCCACTGGGCTGTGAGCTCCCTGGGGACGGGGACCAGGTCTTGCCCATCTTTGTGTCTCCTAACAGCTGTCGTGGGTCCTTACTAACTGCTGTCCAAACAAATCCATTCTGCTTCACAGAGGCAAGAAGAGCCAAAGTCATTTGTGTCAAGAGGCACCACAGCAAGAAATCCAAAGTTGACTTTACCTTGACGCCAGGACCACATGTCTGTACAACTCCAGGGGTCCATTCCCATTATATTCTGCGGCATGTGCTCTGAGGGTGTCAGTCACATAGAACCCAACGTGGATGTGACCCTGGAGTAGTGGGAGGCAGGGGCTCCCAAGTGTTTTCTTTCCTCTTTCTTATTTACCCTTTCAACTGTACGCCCCACCCCCACCTGTCAAAGATCCCTGTCACTGCTCCACGGGAGAGTATTATGGGACCATTATATGCCGTGGTCCAGCCAGACAGCACACGCCAGCCAGCCAATCAACCAGCTGGGTCGTCACCAACAAATGAAGTCCTGCTTTATCGAGTGTTTTCAAGTTAGCTTTACACAGGCGAGAGGAGAGCCAGCAGATGGTCCTCCATGTGCACGCTGCATTTTCACAAGCAGCCTTCCCTTGCAGGGGGGTCCAAATTTTTGGTGTCTCTGGGCCACACACTAAATACACTGTGACACGTAATCGCAAAAAAAAAATCTCATAATGTTTAAGTAAATTTACAATTTTGGGTTGGGCCACATTCACAGCCATCCTGGGCCATGTGAGGCCCACGGGCCACGGGTTGGACATCTCTGCCTTAAAGGAAAGAATCAGGAGAGCAGCCTGGTGTTAGGATAGAAAAATCCATCTCAGGAGGTATTTTTCTTCAGTCTTGGAAACTAGCATGTCACTAACTGTGTGATCACAGAGGAGACTGGAGACCTGGGCTCTGAGTTGCTTCGTGACATTGGACAAGAGCGATATCCATCCACCAGGCCCCCACCCACATCACCTGGGCAGCTGAGGGAGGCACTGCCTAGGCGACACCTGAACTGAGATGTGAAGGCAGAGCAGTTCATTAAACACAATGGGGGTGAGGGGATTCCAGGGTAAGGGCAACTTCTGTAATAAATGACGACCAGATTCAAGTATGTTTGTGGGGGATGGGGAAACAATGAGGCTGGGTGCGGGGAGGCAGGCAGGAAGGCCCAGGCTCAGCAGGGCCTCTTGTGAGCTGCTGAGGAGCCGGACTCCGTGCCGAAGAATGTGAGGGAGGAGGAATGATGAGATTAAGCTTCTTCTCGAATGTTTATGGTATAATTGATATTAGAAGCTTATTCTTCATCTTTTACATTATGTTATTTACTGTGGCAATGATTTTTTAATATGTGCTTAGTATTTTAAATATTTGTAAAAAGCGTTCTTGCTTATTTCCATGCTTCTTCGGCTTTGACGCGCTTTTCATTCAACAACTTCTCGAGGGCTTGATCTGTAACAACCTATCAGGAACAGTTTCACGGTGATTACAGCTCCTATGGTTACTGCAGCAGATGCTGCCGGCACCTTGCTCACGTTCTCCAGAGTCACCCAGAGGATGGGTCATCTGAAGCCAGTCCCCTCCTGGGCCAATGGCTTCCCGCATCCCTCTGCCTAAGTTGTTCGCTCGCCCCAGGGCGTGTGGCCCACAGCCGGAGACGGCTCGAAGTGCTGGACAGTTAAGGCCTGTGGAGTGATTCTCCGTGGACGAGTGATAGGAGCTGGTGGATAAATCCTCACCCCTCAGGAGAACGGTTGAGAGGTGTGTTCCAGAGTCTGTCTCTCTGGGGACCTGCAGCAGGACAGAGCCCAAGCTGCCTGTAGTGGTCACCTGCTCATCCGTGCACAGTGTCCCGTCTCTTATCCGTTTCTTCTCACTCCAAACTCACCATTTCCACATGGGCCTCCTGAGATCACTGCCCAATAAACTACCTGCACTTCAGTCACTGTGTCAGGGTCGGGTTTAGGGAGAATCCAAACTAGGAAAGTTAATAGACTCTATGAATGCTTATGTATCTGATGATATCTTTACTTTGCCTTCACAATGGAGGGCAAGTTGGCTGAGTATAGAGTTCTTAATTCACCACTGAACATACTCTAATTGTTGATATTAATGTTACAGACAAGAAGTCTGTAGAAAACCGGTCTTTGTTTTCTGTTGGATAGTAGTAGTACTATTCTCATGTCCTTAAAATAAAAATCTCATAAAGCTATGTGTACACATTAAACTGTTCTCAATATTTTTTGCCTGGTGTTTGTGGCACCCATTTAGGGAAATGGAGACCCTTCTTTGCTCATGTCTTCTCTTGCATCGACTCTGGAACCATTTCTCTTTGCTGGTTCTCCAGGCTCCACCTTCCGTGTCTGTGCTCTTCACTGTCATTCTCCTTGACTACTAAGTTCTTTCTCTGAATTCTCAGAGACCTTCTCAAATATGCCCTGTGTGATAATGAATCCGTTTTCGACCCTGCTAAGTCTGTTCTTTCCTGATTATAACCCATATTTTCATTCTGCCATTGCTTTCCTGGTTTCCTTAAAACGTTTGCTTATCCCATCTACGATCCTGATTTTTGCTTCCCTCTCGGTTTATTCCGTTTCATCCCATTGTGTTGTTCTACTGTCTGATCTTTTCTGGTGCTCATTTTTTTCTTGAATTTCTTCAAGAACAAGAGTGAATGTTCTGTAAAATTTACTTTTGCTTTCTATTAATAATCTTTTTAAAAGGTATGCTTTCCCTCTATATCTTGAGTTGTACTTTTCTTAGTTTTCCTGTTAGAACTTTTTCTGTTAGAACTTTTCTTAGTTTTCCTGTTAGAACTTTTTGGTTCTGTTTAGGTCTGTGCAGGGGTGGGTGGGCTCTCTTAGTTTCCCTTTGCTGCCCACCTGAGTGCAGTTGGGATTGCGTTCTGGGCTGAGCAACACCATTTATACCCCAGTTACAGATAGGGTTGTAGTCATGGGAGGGGACCCTTTTGTTCCTTTCCCTTCTCTTGTCACACTGAGTTCATCTTGCCTAGATGACCCTCAGTTGCTGCTCTGTGATGTCTCTGTGCCCTGACACCTTGCTCACACTAATGCTCACCACATCCCGAAGAGCCCCTGATGCCTTGTCAACTTTCTACCAAAGTGAAGCCTAGGGTTCCCTATGCCAAAGGTTTTACTAGTTGTTGAAATTCAATGGCAAAAATATAAAAGGGATATATTCTCATTTTCTCCATAATCAGCTACAGTGGCTAATGACCTACCTGTGTCCTTCTCAGGAGCATTGTCCTTGACTGACCAGAGCATCCTTACCCAGAATGCCTGGGAGTTACTAACCCAATCCCATAACAATGGCCAGTGATGACAGAGGGGTGGAAAGGATGCTCCCCACCAGTTCAAGAGAGGACGATTCTGCTGAGTGATTTGTATTCTAGAGCAGCGGTCCCCAACCTTCTTGTTTGGCACCAGGGACTGGTTTTGGGGAACACAATTTTTCCACAGATGGGTGGGGGGAGAAAAGCCAGAGCTCAGGTGGTAATGTGAGCGAAGTTTTGCTCACTTGCCCATGCGGCCCGTTCCTAACAGCCCACGGACCGGTACCGGTGTGCAGCCTGGGGATTGGGGACCCTTGTTCTAGAGCACCCCTCCCTCTCTTTCTACCCTATAAATCAGACCAAGGCTAGCTCTTATGACAGCACATCCCTGCTCAGCCCTGTCCCTGCCCCCAACCCTGCTTCTCTCACTCCTCTTCTCCTGGGACATTCCTCCCATAAAGCAGATCCCCAGGATCACAGGCAGTAAGGAGAGGATGGGAAAATGTATACAAAACCCCTGTGTATAGTAGGTGGTCAATAAATGCTACCTCCCTCAAATAGTTTTAAGACTAAAAATATAAACACTTGCTTATACCCATCCCTGTAAAAGACACTCATCACAATATTATTTAATAGAGAATAAAACTAGAAATAATTAAATATCTAATAATAGGAATTTGTAGGGAATCCCTAGTATATCTTATGATAGAATAGTATGCAGTCTCCAAGCTAGAAAGAAAACCATGGTGAAGGGAAGTAAAGTAAGATAGAGGAAGCTATTTAGTTTAGGAACTAATACTGCCTGGTCCCATATACCGACAGAGTGAGGCCAGCTCTGAACGTTCTAGCAGACAAGAGAGAACAAAGCCTAGTCATAAGGATGACTGTGTCCACAGGTAAAAATATGCCCACTGTTCAGAAAAAGCACAGCTATTCCTAATTCTGAGACCAGAGAGAAATTTCTCCCACGGGCCCTGAGTGAGAAGAATCTGCAATGTAATGACCCGGTCACCAACCACATCCTCTCAGTTACCATAGAAACGAGTTTCACAGGTCTGGTCCCTGAGTAAACCCTTCTCCCCCCACCCCCCACCTCCACCCTTTACAGGAAGATGGCATCACAGCATAAGAAATTCTGGAAAAGAGATTCTGTGTGTAGGCAGAGACACAGAAACCACATAGATATTTGGTTCACTCTTGATGGGGCAGGGCCTGAACCAGGGACAATTCTTAGGTGTAGAAGGTGAATGGAAATCATGCCCTTCCTGCAGTCCTTCTTAATATTTTGGGGGCCTCTTCTAACCCTGGAGCTTCCAAAAGCTATTAAGCACTAGAGCTTGAGATGATCTCTTGGGAAGTTCTTGGAGCACTGCCCCTCTAGATGGCTCTGTGGGCTTCGGCTGCCTCCCAAACTGGGCAAGATCATCACGGTCCTGTCAGAACTACTGAGTCTGGCAGGAGAGGTGCCTGAGCAGGAGAAAGGCTGCCAGCGGGTTTGAAGGTACTCCTGGTGCTCATCTGTGGGCAGGGCGACAACGCTCAGAAAGTGATTTTGGTTCCATTGTAACACAGACATCAAGGTGCTGTGGACCAAGGCTGTAAACGCTAGGAAAAGCTGCAAACAGTTGCCATCAGGACAAGTGGTGGAATCACGGGGCAGAAGGAAGTCTGTTTAAGCCCCCCATTCTGCCTCTTGCCTGCTGAGAAGGCCGGTCCTTTTCCCCTGAAGGCAGTTCCTGGAAGCAGATTACAAGACAGGAGGGAGCCCCAGCGCCTGTTTCCTTCCTGAGCCATGCCATTTAAACTCCTGTTCATTCAAATAGATTAATTCACTCTAAAAAGCTCACTCAATTCATGGAAATAATTTAATTTCCTCCATTCACTCAAGTATGTCAGGAATAAATAAATACGCCAAAGTGTGGGATGATGAACATGACCCTCTAATGAAAGCATCGAGTGCATTGCTGGCGGCAACAAGCACGATTAGCTGCAATCTGTCCTCATCTCTTGTTGTTCACAGCTACTGACCTACCACTGGAACTCTCTGGAACGTGTGTGTGCTGGAGACAGTGACCATATATCATCTCAGAGAAGGGGCCAGACCTAAAACCACATGGAATGGGTTTCACGAGAGAGAAAGGGTAGGAGACAATGGAAGACACCGATGCTGCTCTGACACTCTTCTCTGGCTTTACCAACATCCCTTCTAAGTCCGGGAGGAAAAGAATTCTAATAGTCCCAAAAGGTACTCTGTATAACAAAATGGTCTTTGCAGAATCACTGCACGTTCTGAGCCATGATGAAAGACAACAAATGCACTAGCTGGACCAGAGGCTCTCTTTGGGGCACCCTCCTTACCTTCTGCCACATGTTGATGAAGAAAAGCTCCCGGGAAACATTGAAGCACACGTTGGCATCGTAGGCATCATCGCCGAGGTTGGAGATGGAGATGTTTAGGGAGATGTTCTTCACAGCCCCCAGAGCTAGATATGGGGTTTTCTCATCAATGCTGCAATGAAAAATAAAAAGCAATGAATGCCCCAAAGCTTTCAGCTTCCACTAATACAACATGAGCCATTGTAGTGTAGTTGAGGGTGGGGGGCGGGGGGCAGAAACTCCTCTCGGACCAGAACTACAAGTCCCAGGAACCCCATGAAGCAGCCATATATCCTTGGGCAATCAGTTAGATCCCATGAGCCTCCGTTTCTTCATCTAAGCCCAGAAGGGGTCTGGGTGCCTATCTCACTAGGCTGTTTGGGGGCTCACATGAAATCTTGTACATCAAACCTGTAAAATCATAAGACATTTAATAACCTAGACATGGAATTCGGTCAGATATCCATTCATTCACATATTTTTGAATACCTCCTAACTCATACCTGACTAACTCATACTATAGCCCATGACTATTACTCTAAGGGCTAGAGAAAGAGCAGCAAACAAAACAGAGTTCTTGCCTCCTTGTAGCTTCAGGACAGCAAACACAGACACAAAGAAGCAAACACACTGGTCAGACTGTGATAAGCTACGGAGATAACTTACAAAGGGGCAAGAACAGAGAACGCCAGATTTAGAGGAAGAGTGGGATGCAATATTAAATAGGGTGGCAGTCAGGGACGCTTCACTGATGAGGTGACCTCTCAGGACAACCCTGAAGGAAGCAAAGAAGCAAGATACAAAGAGATCTGGGAACGAGCCAAGGAAAAGTGGTGCCTGGAATGTTCCAAGACTGGCAAGGAGGCCACTGTGGCCGAGAGGCTTGAGTGAAGGGCAGAGCAGGAGGAAATGAGCACAGAGAGGCAAAGGCATTAGGGGCAAGCAGATCATATAGGGCATTGCAGGGCCAACACAAGGGCCGTGGTTTGACCCTGAGATGGAGCCCCTGCAGAGCTCTGAGTGGAGGACCCGTGTGACCCGACCCCCATATGGAAAGGCTCACACTGGCTGTGACGAGAACAGTCTGTGGAGTGAGTGGTCAGGGGAAGCAGGAAGCCTGGTCAGGGGGCGCTTGTAATCCAGGGGTGATCCAGGGGTGAGAAGGTGACAGACCAGACCACGGTGGTAGAAGTTGATGTGGTGGGTAGCCATTCTGGATATTTCGAAGGTCATGCCAACAGAGTTTGCTCATGGGTGGATGAGGTGTGTTAGGGATCTTAGCAGGGGAGTCAAGGACGGCTTCAAGGATTTTAGATTCAACAAGCAGAAGGGAACAATTGTCATTTATTGAGATGGGAAAGACAGTGGCTATACAAGGTTTAGCAGAGAAAATCCAAACACCTATTGGATTTTTCAGAAGAGACTGGAGACAGTTGGATGCAGAAGTCTGGGGTTGAAGGAGGAGTCTGGGCTGGAGATCTACACCTGGGATGGATCGGCCATGACCACTGGGGAGCATGAGTTGGTAGATAGGAGGTCTCATACTTGGGAGTTGGAGATGAGGAGGAGCCAGCAAAGGAGACTGAAAAAGAGTGGTGAATGAGATAGGAGGAAAACCAGGTGAGAGGGCATCTAAGTGGCCACAGAAGACAGGTTTCAAGGAAGGAGCAATCGACTTTGTCAAACATGGCATATACATATAGGTCAAAATAACATGAGTCAGAACTGGCCACTGGAATCAGCCATCCGGAGGTCATTGGTGACCTTGCTAAGAATGACTTCAGTGGAGTGATTGGGATGAAAGCTTGACTGGAATGGATTTAAGAGCTGAAGGAAGAGAATAAGTGGAAACAGTGAGTACAGGTGACTATCTGAAGGAGTTTTCCTACAAAGGGAAGGAGAGAAAAAGGAGGATAGCTTGTAGGGGATGTGGGCTCAAGGGAATTTTTTTAAGATGGAAATTATCGTAGTATATTTACGTGGTAATAGAAGGATCTACTAGAGAGAGAACAATGAATGATGACATGACAGGGGACAATTGCTGGATGACCTCGGAACAAATGGAGGGGTTGGCCTCAGCTGGTATGAGGTGAGAAAGAGGCGTGTACGGCACAGACACATTAATAGATGGGTGTTAGGGACAAGAAGAGATTCCTTTATGATTGCTTCCATTTTGCAATGAAATAAAAGCAGAGTCAAAGACTGGAATGGGAGAGGAAGAGGAGGGAAACGGCAGCTCGGGAGATTGGGGGCAGGGGGTGAACGAGCCATCAGTGGGATGATGGTGGGCATGAGCGTGAGAGCAGGGAGGACAACGACAATGCTGATGTACCTGACACTGATGATTATTATGTGAGCCTTGGACAAAATAAATTCACAATGTTCATCAAAGATTGGCCACCCAGTTAATGGAAGATGTGGTTAAGCATAGAAATGTTTGTGTAACAGACAGTTGATATTTTTGGCCACTCAGTATCCTGACACCTTCTGTTTGGGGGAAATCTCAAGATAAGTGGGAGGGGCACATCGGAAACAGGGGTAGGGTTAGAGTTGGTTGCTAAAGTGTAGGCACCTAAGTGGAGTCATGTGATCTAGGGGTGGTGAAGTGGCCCCAGTGCGGTAAGCAGGTAGATGCTCCTAACTGAGGTCGTGAATTCTGAGGGTTGCCCAAAGGCACCAGGACACTCTGAGACATGTGAGGTGGCCACAGAGGACTGAGAGCCCAGGGGTAGCATCCTGAGCTAAACCCCACCTCCTCTGTTTCCTGTAATGATGGTTCTCCAGCCTTCCTGGCTAAGCTCTGAATCCGCCCCTATCCTTCCAATACATCCCTTTTGTGTTTAAATTAACCAGCACATGTTCGTCGTCATTTGCGACCACTGATATAACTAGCAGAGCACGAAAGACAACTATCCAAAATCTCAGGAGGCTCAAATATTTTAAAATACAGATTTGGGGGGGGGGAACCCTCATTACCCATCCAAGAAGAGAGGACCTCACTTTGCTGCATGCCTGGCACGTCAACAAGAATAACATGTGCAAGGAGAGATCTGATGGTCTCGTTTTTGGAAACAAGAACCCTAAGGATCCAAACAAGATGTGAAAAATTAACTTAGAGGAAAGTTTCAAATTCTTGAATGGCCTCCAATGAATTATGACCCTGACCTCAAGCTATGTGGCAATTATTTATTATTCTTGGCCACTTTTATTTTCAACAACTGATGCGTTATTTCTGTCCTCTTGTTTGCTTTTGTAAGATAAAAGGAGCAATCCTCAGGCTTTGAGGAGTTATGAGAGAGAGTGCTAACCTTGCCTTATCTTGAGAAGGGAGTGCATAAGAACTCACAAGTAGCCCAGTAGCCTCAGAGAATATCCATTGTTTCAAAATGGAATATAAAGAGAGAGACAATATTAAAAAGCACAGGGCCATGGGGCAGGGGGGCTGCCTCTTCACTCCAATTTTGTTGTTCATGATCAGCCACGTTTCCTCGTGTATAAATGGCAAGGGATCAGGCCAGGGATGTGTGACCTTCTGCCAGCCCCCATAGCTTAGACCTCTGCCACTTAATCATGCAGTGTGGTCGTCCCTGGGGCTTCAAAGTCAAGTGATTCAAACATGGCTCTGTGATTAAGGGAAGCCAGGCACCTTCTAGAACAGACCTTGAACTTGGACTTTTTAAAAAAGAGGCCTTGAAGCTGTTTTGCCCCTCCTCCACAGCTAAAACTCTGGTATAAAATAGAAAATCTCTGTTTCCAAAGCTATTCCTGGAAATGAAATGCAATGTAATTTGCCTGGTGCTGGGTACTTTCAGACACGTCATCCTTCTGAAACCTAACAATGCCATGAAAGGTTCCTGCTGGTAGTTCCATTTTTAGATGTGAGGAAACTGAGATGCAGTGAGATAAGGTGACTGGCCGAGGGGTTGTGCTGGGCTTAGAACTCAGCGTGTCCTATGCCTTCAAAGCCCACTCCTCACCATCGTAGCCCACGTTCTGCAGCCACTCCCCTGTGCTCCCTCCCGGATGAGAAAGATCTCCTTGTCACGAGCTCCTCCAGCCCCACGTGCTCCACTGCCCTTCACAGCACTTGCCAATGTGGTGAAGACACATTTATT
>VMDR010012957.1:0-25705 GCA_007922815.1 Macrotus californicus | reverse complement strand
GTTCCAATAAGTTTTCAATTTCTTGGTCTTCCTCTTCTCCTTCTGGCACCCCTATGATTCGGATATTGGAACGTTTAAGGACATCCTGGAGGTTATGAAGCCTCTCCTCATTTTTTTGAATTCTTGTTTCTTCATTGTGTTGTACTTTAATGTTTCCTTCTTTCTTCTGGACCACACTATTGATTTGAGTCCTGTTTTTCTTCCCATCTCTGTTGGTTCCCTGAACATTTGCCTTCATTTCCCTTATGGTCGCCTTCATTTGTTTATCTAATTTGCGACCAAATTCAACCAAGTCTGTGAGCATCCTGATTACCAGTGTTTTGAACTGTGCATCTGATAGGTTGGCTATTTCTTGGTCACTTAGTTCTATTTTCTCTGGAGCTTTGATCTGTTCTCTCATTTGGGCCATTTTTGTTGTCTTGGCACACCTGTTACATAGTAAGGGGCAGAGCCTTAGGTGTTCACCAGGGCGGGGCAACCCACGCTGCTGCGTTGTGAAGCTGTAGGTGGGGGAGGGGTCCGAGAGGGAACAATGGCGCCTGCTCCGCTCTCTGCAGGTTTTCAGTGACTTCCCGCGTGACCCACTCCAATTGGGCCCTCTGGTGCTGATTCTGGTGCTGCTTCCCAGGTGGGAGGGCTTATGTGCGCTCTAGGACCCTGTGGGTCTCTCCAACCAGCTCTCCTGTGAGTCCAGGAGTTTCTCCCGCTGCCACCGCCTCTACCCCCACAGGAGCTTTCAATCCGAGGCTCTGAGGCTTTGTTTCCCGGGGCTGGAACTCTGGGTTTCGGGGTCTGTCTCGCTCCCCAGTTGTTCCTCCTGCTTTATCCACACAAGAGAGTGGGACTCCCAGTCCACAGCCACTACCTCTCCCGGTCACCGCCACCTCTCCCGGTGGCCCCTTCCCCGGTCTGCCAGCCGCCGCCCCGCGCGAGTCCTCTCCAGCCCGTCTTGCCCCTCCTACCGGTCTGGATGAAAGTTTCTCCTTTAGTTCCTTGGTTGTCGGACTTCCATACAGTTCAATTTTCTGTCAGTTCTGGTTGCTTTTTGTTTTAAAATTTGTTGTTGTCCTTTTTTTGGTTGTACAAGGAGGCACAGTGTGTCTACCTATGCCTCCATCTTGGCCGGTCTCTCCAGAATGTCAATAATTCACTCTTAAATAAACAATGATCCAAAGAAGAGATCAACAAGGGAGTTTGGAAGATATTTGTAGATAAAACGAAAACACAATGTACCAAAACATACAGGATAAAGTGAAAGCAGTACTAAGAAGACAG
Organism: Macrotus californicus; assembly: GCA_007922815.1. Taxonomy (NCBI): domain Eukaryota; kingdom Metazoa; phylum Chordata; class Mammalia; order Chiroptera; family Phyllostomidae; genus Macrotus; species Macrotus californicus. The sequence goes on along the minus strand of VMDR010012957.1, from coordinate 24,430 downwards.
TTTATAGTAGCAAATGCTTACATTAAAAAGATCTCAAATCAGCTTAATTTAACATCTCAAGGAACTAGAAAAAGAACAAACTAACCCAAAATTTGGCAGAAAGAAGGAAATAACAAAGATGAGAGCAGAGATAAATGAAATAGAAAATATAAAACAATAGTAAAAAATAGAACCAAGAGTTGGTTTTTTTAAAAGATAAACAAAATTGGCAATCCCTTAGCCAGACCAAGAAAAAGCTATGGAATGAGGCTCATATTTAGAAGTAAAAGAGGAAACATTATTTCTCATGTCACAGAAATAAAAATAATTATAACAGGTTACTATTAAGAATTATATGCCGACAAATTGGGTAACCTAGAAGAAATGGATACATTCCTAAAAGCATACAACTTACCAACACTGAATTGTAAGAAATAAACAAATCCAAACAGGCCTATAACTAGTGAGGAGAAAAACACAGGAATCAAAAGCCTCCCAATAAAGAAAAGTAGAGGACCAGATGGCTTTACTGAAGAATTCCACCAAACATTTAAAGCAGAATTAACACCAATCTTTCTTAAACTCTTCCAAAAATTGAAGATAGGGGAATACTTCCAAACTCATTCTATGAGGCCAGCATTACTCTGATACCAAAAATAAAGTCACCCAAAGTGGAAAGGAAGAAGTAAAATTATCTTTATTCATAGATTACATGATCTTATACGTAGAAAATCCTAAAGATTCCACAAAAACTCTTAAAATTAAATTATTTCAATAAAGTTTCAGGATACAAAATTAACACAAAAATCAAATGTGTTTCTAAACAATGACAATAACAATGAGAAGGAAAATAAGAAAATAAGCTCATTTATTACAACATCAAAAAGAATAAAATACTGCATACTTTGCAGAAACAAAAAAAATCCTATGGCTCTCAAGGGACTCTGAGTAGCCAAAACAATCTTTGAAAAGATTAGATTAGCAGAGTTGGAGATTTCACACTTCCTGGTTTCAAAACATACTACAAAGCAACAGTAATTGAGACCGTGTGGGACTGGCATAGAGACAGATATACAGGCAAATGGAACAGAACAGAAAGCCCAGAAATAAACCCTTGCGTATATGTCCAGATGACTTTTGGCAAGGGTACCAAGATTCCATTGTGGGAGAAGGACAGTGTCTCAACAAATTGTATTGGGAAAGCTGGATATCCACATACAAAAGTTGGACCCTTACCTTACCGCACATATGAAAATTGACTCAAAATGGATTAGAAACCTAACGATAAGACTTAAAACTACAAAACTCCTAGAAGAAAACGGGGGAAAGCTTCAGGGTATTGGGTTTGGCAATGATTCTTGTGTAAAACACAGAAGGTACAGGCAACAGAAGCATAAATAGACAAATGGGACTCTATCGAACTTTAACACTTCTGTTCATCAAAGGAAACAACAAAGTGAAAGGTAACATATGGAGTGGGAGAAAATATTTGCAAATAATATATAGGAAGAGATTATACCCTAAATATGTAAGGGACCTTTATAACTCAACAACAATAAAAAACAAGTAATCCAATTTTTAAAATGGGCAAAGTTCTTGAAGAGACAATTCTCCAAAGAAGATACACAAATGGCCCACCAGCATATAAAAAGATACTCAATATCACTAATTATAATAGAAATGCAAGTCAAAAGTACAATGAGATAGCTTACTACTGCACACAGTTTAGAATGACCGCTATCAAAAGAACATAAAATAACAAATGTTGACAAGGATACAGAGAAATTGGAACCCTTGTGACTATTGGAGGCATGTAAAATGGTGCAGTTATTATGGTAAACAGTGTGGGGGTTCCTCAAGAAATTAAAAATAAAATTACTATATGATCCAGCAATCCCACTGCTGGGTATATATTCAAAAGAATTCAAACCAGGATTTTAAAGAGATAGTTACACACCCATCCCTTGCAGCATTATTCACTATAGCCAAGAGATGGACACAACCCAGATGTTCATTGACAGGTGAATGGAAAAAGAAAATGTGGCACATGCAGACAATGGAATATTATTCAGCTTTAAAAAGAAGGCAATCCTGGCACATACTACAACATGGACTAATCTCAAGGACATTTCGCTAAGTGAAATAGCCAGTTACAAAAAGACAAATACTGTTTGATTCCACTTATATGAATTTCCTAAATTAGTCAACATCATAATTAAAAAGATGGTTGTCAAGGGCTAGGGGGAGGGCAAATTAGCGTTTAATGAGGATAGCATTCTGGTTCTGCAAGATAAAAACAGTTCTAGAGATCTGTTGCATAAGAATGTGGATATATTTAATGCTACTGAACTACATTTAAAATAGTTAAGATGGTAAATTTAATGTACTTTTTTTACTACAATAAAAGAGAGATTAAGAGAAAAATTTCTATATGTCTACATGCTCCATTTCCGGAAATGATGCTGTCACAAGCATCACAGTGAAAGGAAAATGATGATGGCTGTTTTTATGACTGTTGAAGTCAGGCAGAAGTACCATATTTAAAATGTTGATTTTAAATTTTATCATCAGTTACAATGAATTACTCCCAAGGGTCATTCTCTAATGGCAAATTAAGGCAGGGATAGCTCTTGTTAAATCCTCACAGTGTTACTATGAGGCGGACACTTTGATCATCTTCATCTTAAAGAGGAGGCTCGGAAAAGCTGGGTGACAGCCCAAAGTCACAGAGGTAGCACAGAGCTGCTGCAGGATTCAAATTGAGGCATAGCCCATGCTCTTGGCCACTATTCCTTACTGTTTTTAGTTTGAAATTTTTTTAATTGAGATGTCCATCTAAAATTGGATGAAGAGTAAGTTGTCCAATGAAGCTACAGTGAGCAACTTTAATTTTCATTTTCCTACAAAGGAATATGGTGCCACATAAATTCAACAGGACACTGAGTGGAGCTAGAGAGCTTAGATTTTTCATGCAGAATTTAAGTGGTTGTTTTTCTAAGTAGGAAGAAATGGAGTTTGCTTTCCTTCTTTGTTCGAACCACCTGCTTTGATATTTGGGGAGTCCAGAGCTTTGTATTAAAACCTAACTGGATTATATGAATACATACATAGGAGTGGGTAACCTAAACATTTATTTGCAAAATAAAATGAAACAAAACAAAACAAAAATTGTGCCTTCTTCAGCATGGGTATTTAAAGCCACAGAGCTCCAGCCTTAGAAAACTTTCAGTGTCAGGATTTTTAGGCAAAAACAGTGGAAACCACTCTAGCTAGTCTAAACAAAAAAGGAATTTATTAAAGGGTATCAGTGCCTTGCATACTCTGTAGGAAGACCAGACTTGGAAGACCACTCAGCTGAGAATAACACCCAAAGCCTGGTGTGGGATGGATCCAGCAAGGACTCTGATGTCCTGCTATTGGGCATAGTCACTGCAGCTCCTACTGGTGATGTTGGGCACTGAGTGCTAGAACATCTGCTACTGCCTTCCCAATGGGCAGTGGTCTGGTAGGTTGCAAAAGTCATCATAAATTCTCCTACCCTGAGTCTGTCCATCCATTCTTCCTTACCATGAAACTTTGATGCCCTGCCACCTGATTCTGGGCTCAGTCAATGGGATATCAGGAACTGTGGCACCAGCAGAGACTGGAAAAGCATGTGTACAGTGGAACTTGTCTTTTCTTGGAACCCTGAGGCTACCATGTGAAGGAGCCCAAGGTGGCCCGCTGGATGATGAGATGCATATGACCCCATCACTCCTGTTACCCAGACTTAAGGCTTGACGACCACCAGACATGTGATTGAGGCCATCCTAGATCACCCATCCACTAGCCAACTTGCCAGTTCACCATGGACGCCTGAGTGAACCCAGCAATGATCAACGAAGCTAACCCAGACTACAGTTTGGCCAACCCACAAACTGTGAGCTGAATAATTGGTTGTTATTGCAAGCACTGTGTTTTAGGGTATTGGCAGCAACAGCTACCTGCTATTAGTTTACTGAATTCATTCATGTAGCTTATCTCACTTCGCTCACAATAATTCTGTAAGACTGGAGGAGCAGGTATGTTGTCCCCATGTTCCAAATGGGAGGAAATTGAGCCCCACAGAAGCATAATGAATGGCTAAATGCCAAACTGCTAATAAATTAAAAAGTTAGGTCTACAATGGAGGTTACATTGACCTGCTAGTCAAAATGTACAAATCAACTATATTGTTCTGTTTAGAGCAAAACTGAGCTGTGATTCCTCTCCTGTGGAGTCTTGAGAGAGTTAAATAGGATAATATATCTAAATGTCTAGTATAGTGCTTGGCCATAGAAAAAAATTTAAATTACTATTTAGTCCCTAAAGAGTTCCCTTATCCTACTTCTTTATTCTTTAATGCTACTGAACTGTACACTTAAAATAGTTAAGATGGTAAATTTAATGTTGTACTTTTTTTTACCACAATAAAAAAAAAGGCTCCTCCTTGGTGATGGAGTAGCCTAACTTTGGGTGTTTCCTTGGAACAACCTAGATCACCTGAAAGACCTTTACCAAACACCCACCACCAAGAATGGTTTGTGAACCTCACTCTAGAGAAAGGCTTGGCCGACTTTTCCTGTAAAGGGCTAGCTAGTAAATACTCTCATCCTTGTGGGTCATACAAACTGTTAAAATTACTCAACTTTGCTTTAATGTGGCAGCAGCCATTGATTGCTGCCAATAAATGGCCGTGATTCTGTTCCAATAAAACTTTATTTACAAATACAGGTGAGAGTTTGCCAATCCTCAATCTAGAGCAATGTCATCGATGGCCTTATTAGAATGTGAATGTCCACAGACATGAATACCATTTTAAAAAGATGAGATACTTGCATATCTAAGACACTCTGGTTTGAGGGGGCTAAACCACACTCTGACCCTGTTATTTCATCACTACACCGGGAGGGAATACTTTATTATACCAATCTTTTGAGTGCATGGACTGTCTTGTTCTCTCCCTAGCACCATGCCTACCACATGACAGGAGCGTCGAAAGCTACTAGATGCTAAGACACATTCTCTCTCATAATGAAGCACTGTAGATAGGTAAATAGCTTGCCAGTCAGAAGCTACTTTCTTCAGCCTCCCTGGCAGCTAGAGTGGCCATGTATCTAAGTTCTCACTAACTGAACATGAGCAAAAGTGAAAATTTCAACGTCTCACCTTACCTCCTTAAAAAGAATTGCTGTCCTGAATTTACTTTCTCTTCTGTCTTCCTTATCATAAAAAGATGCCAGAGACCTGGCTTTGATCATATAAATGAGGACAGTGCATGAGACCAAGGCTTCTCAAGCCTAAGTATCCACCAGCAAAGAATGAAGCAGGACCCTTACCTAACCAGCATATGTAAAAATTAACTTAAGATGAATACAAGATGTAAGACCTAAAAGTCTTAGAAGAAAGCTTCATGACATTGGATTTGGCAATGATTTCTTCATATGACACCAAAGGCATAAGCAACAACAGAAAAAAATAGACAATTGTAAAAATTTAAGTTATTGTGCATCAAAAGACATTATCAGTGGAGTAAAAGAACAGCCCACAGAGTGGGAAATATTTGTAAATCATGGATCTGTTAAAGGTTTAATAACCAAATACATAGAGAACTCCTAAAACTCAACAACAAACAACTTCATTTAAAAATGAACAAAGGGCTTGAATGAACATTTCTCCAAAGAAGATATACAAATGGCTAAAAGCACATGAAAATATGCTTAGTATCACCGATCATAAGGAAAATGCAAATCAAAGCTACAATAATATACCATCTCACACCATTTAGAGGTCCTGGCTCTACTATCATAAACAAACACCAACTACAAAAGCAAAACCAAAATAAAACAGAAAACAAGTGTTGGTGAGGATATGGAGAAACTGTAACATGTATGCACTGTTGATGGGAATGTAAAAATGACACAGCAGCTGCGGAAAACAGTGTGATGGTTTTTTAAAAATTAAAAATAGGACTACCATATGACTGCAATTCTACTTTTGGGTATACACCCAGAATAATTGAAAGTAGGGTCTTGAAAAGATATTAGTACAGCCAAGTTGATAGCAGCATTATCCAAAATAGCTAAAACACAGACGCACTCCAAATGCTCACCGACCAATGAATGGACAAGCAAAATGTGGTGTGTACCTACCTTGCAATATTACTGAGCCTTAAAAAGGAAGGACGTTCTGCCATATGCCGCAGCATGGATACACTTTGAAGACATGCTAAGTGAACTAAGCGAGTCACAGAAAGACAGATGCTGTATGATTCCATTTATATGAGACACTTAAAGTTGTCAAAATCATAGGGACAGAAGGTAGAATGGTGGTTTCCAGGGGCTGGGGAGAAGAGGGGAAAGGGAGCTAAAGTTTCATGGGTACAGAACTTCAGTTTGGCAAAATGAAAGGAGTTCTGGAGGTGGATGGTGGAGAAGGTAGCACAGTATTATATATTTATTTGATACCACTGAACTGTACAGTTTAAAATGGTTAAGAAGGTAATTTTAGGTTATGTGTATTTTACCACAATAGAAAAATTGAAAGAAAAAATGAAAAGAATCATCTGAAGAGCTCAGGAAAACACTGATGCTTGGGTGCCACCACCAGAGTCACCGACCGACCGGTTCAATAGGTGTGAAGGGGGGCCTAAGGATTTAAATGTCTAACAAGCTCCCAGGTGAGCCTGATGCTGCCTATCCCTGCTTTGCATAGCAGTGCCCTGGGAGAAAACAGGTTAACAATAGGGAAGCGATCTGGGTCACTACATGATCCTCTGTAACAGAGAGGAGAGAAGTAAACTTTCTTAAGCCAGAGTTGGGATGGCAGATGCCTCGTGGTCAGAGCAGCTTAGCTCCCGTCCTAACTCAGTTGGTAGTCAATAACTGTGTGTAGGATGGCTTGAATAAGTGAAGCATTGTGTGCTGATGGGTCAAAAGTACAGACTGGTCTGGACTGCTTGGCTCTTCTGGGTCTACTTCCCTTTCTTCCTACACATTAGTCCAAGGCGGATGATGCTGGTTTCTGAAAGGACTGAAATCAATAGCTGGCTGTGGGCAAGGGCAGTGCAGTTCCCCCTTTGCCAAGCATCCCCCTAAAGAGTTAAAGGCCAAACAATCTCATAGGGAATGATAGGTCCACAGGCTTGCTGAGAGCACCTGGTTCCAAGTTCACGAGAGGAAGAGATGAATGTGCAGTATTAGACCCAGGAGGCGCTGCTGGGATGGGAAAGAATGCTGGTCCTGGCCACTTCCTTCTCTCTATTCCACACTGGAGTTAAAGGCTGGCCTTGCCCGAATGTCACGCTGAGACCTGGACCTCAGTAACTCCAAAACACACACCCTTTTCAGAAATGTGTAATTTCATCATTTCTTGACCAAATGACTCCAACCACAGGAAGGCACAAATTTTCCATTGGGATTTATTCTGCCACTCCCTGCCGGTGGGTATACTCTTTCTTGCTTGCTTTTGAAACCTCATTCTTTATACAAAGTATAGGCTTTTCAAAACTGATTTAAAAGTAAACTTGTTATTAAATGTACATATTTTGTCTTCCTCACTTCACTTTGTAGATTTGAGAACTGAGATACAGAGCAATCTATGGCTTAGAAAAGCTAAATTCACTTTTTTTTTGGCCCGTGGGCCATTATCTGGGCTTTGAAATCTAAAGGTCTAGAATTACCCACACTCCCCACCATTTCAGTATGGCCAGACCCTGATACAAAAAAAAAAAAAGAAGAAACAAACAAAAACAAAAACAAGATTTCCAGTTTCTGGTTGCAATTGAAGGCTAGTAAATTTAGAGAAAAGGCTGGAACTGTTTCTTGCCCAGGCAAGCAATTTGTAGTCATTAAGCAGTTTGAAGCTAATGAAAAACAATGAATCCAATGGCAAGTGTTGTCATAAATTTTATTCCCAAAGTGAACACATGATACAGGCATGATTCTTGATTTCTGATAAAGAAGAAAATGTGGATCTATTATTAAATACAAAGTAAAACAACATGAAAAAATGGTAGAAGGTAGAAGGAATGCAAGTAGGAGCCCCAAGGCAGAGAGAAGGAAGAGCTCAATGAAGGGGGTTGTGGGGGAGGACCATGAGGGGAATCGGGGCGCTCTGCTGTGGCATTATGCCAAGTTGAGTCAGTCTGCAAGCTGGCGACACTGAGGGGCAAGGCAGGGAGCTGGCTCCTCCCTAGGCGTCCTGAGCCAGGACCTCTGCAGGCTCCCACCCCACTCCTCCCTTCCAGAGGGAGTCACATGGTGCCCTCCCCTTATGAAGCAAGAAATAAAGAATGACTCCTCATTTCCTGGAACACTTGAGACCACAGGGGAGTTGGCAGAGGGAGGGGAAAGTTAGGATTTTCTGTAGACTAGGAGAGGGGATGGGGGAAGAGGGCCCACAGCTACCTATATATCTGTTCCTACCAGGCAAAATTCTGGCAAATGCAGGCGAGGGCTTTTGAGGTAGCCTTTGGTTGAAAAATCAGCCCGGGATGCTTCAAGTTCTACTCACAGATCCAGATAATTCGGTGGGGAGTTCTGCCTTTGAGACATCAACATATAATTTTGTCTTTGGCCACCCTAAGGATACTTGAACGAATACCTAATATGATCACAAGATCTTCCCAATCACTGAGAAAAAGTGTCTTCCCCTTCTTCTATCACAGATGCCTGACATTCCTTTAATAAGAGATATAAATCTTTGTGAAATCATTAGATATAAAATTTTAAAAGCACATACCACTAAGGAACAGAGTATACTGAAGACACTCATTCACCATGAAAAAGTAGTCAGTAAATTCAACCACAGATAAAATTCCTGGGGGCAGATTCCCCTTGTTTTGACAGAGGAAAGGGTGCTAAAGCAGCCGAGGGATTTCTATTGAAAAAAAGACTATGGGAAAGACAGGTCCTGACTGGGTGATTGTGCTAAGGGTTGCCCTTGCTTGCCTCCATGAGATTGGAGGAGAGAGAACGGACCACTGCCAAGGCGGGTGTGAAGATATGTTCGTCTCATTGGGTTGCTGGTGATGGATAATCTTGGTTATGTTTTATGGAGATTTGGGTGCCTTCTTTCTTAATGCTTTTTGAAAAATCATTATTGGAGCATTCTGTAGCATCATTATTTGGCACAAATGTGTATGAGACAGTCCAGAGCATAGCTCAGTGAGATGCAAAGGCCCTGAACACTGGGGGACCAAGATTGGGGCTCTGTCACCAACAAACTAAATGACCTGTGGCCGGTCGCTTCATCCCTGAGACGTAATTGCCTCGGACAGTGCTCTAGACCATGGCTTTCTTCCTTCTACGTGGGGACACTGTCTTTGAAAGCAGAGTTGCCTCACTGGAAGTGGAGGAGGGGTCCCAGAGCCTGGCCCATTCAACTCCCTGCTGACCACCCCCAGCCTGTGTGTTGCTCATCACAACCTTGGGATGCTTTGCACTGCTGTGGCTCAGATGATGGCTCAGGTCTCCTCCAAGTTCATTAAGAAAGTGGCCTGTGCTGGGGGAGCAGCACGGACAGTCTGAGCGTCTGGCTGTCCCGTGTGAGAATAAGGCATGTGGTGTCCATGAGCCTCATTCTGCTCAGGGGCTGTGTGTGGGGGCCAGCGGGGCTGCTGCGAGTAGGCCTGCAAGTCCCCACTCCCCAAAATGGACAATCTCTTAGCTTCACAGGCTTACAGAAGCTACGGAGCTTGTAGGAAATTTCATGAATAATTCTTTCATTAAGAAGAGATTCTACTCATTACATCTTCTATTAACAATCACATAATCTCCTGACTTTTAATTCAGCCCCTTCTTGCTAGTCGACTTGTCCTTTCCCATCTCTGCGATCCCATTGGTGCTTGATACTTGATTTTGCCTTTGGTGTTTCTCCTACATGTCGTAGATGACGTTATGGTCGGAATAGCTCACCTTCTATATCACCTGGGTGGGGGCATTACCCACCCATACCGCTCTCCCATCAGGCATAGACAAAAAGGCAGGAGACCCGTGCTCTTGTCCTGGACTTGCTACTAACTCGCCATGTGGCCCTTGGAGAGAGAGGGATGTAGTTACAGAAATAGACACAGAGATAAAGACATAGATATGGGTATAGATACACACACACCAAATGTCCCATTTGTTGGCAATAAGCATGTATTGCTTACCTTTGGGGAAAGCAAATTATTAAATACTAAAGAGAATAAGAAGTGGCCTAAAAAAAGAAAAGTAATGAAACCGGTTCTTTAAGCCTCCATAAAAATCAGAGGCACACCCAAAGCCACATCACATCCAGGAGAGAAACCCTGCAGGTCCTTAAACATCAAAGTTGGGGGGAGAGAAAATTCTGTGTGAAGCAAAACTATTCTGGCAAAGAGATGTAAAGGGAATCAGAGCAGAAAAAGACAATAAACCAAAAACCAGGGAGCTCAGCTACTTGAGTGTGTGGGAATGCAGCCCCCAGGCTCGATGAGGACCTGTGCCAGGAATGACATCTGTCCCCTGGGAGATCTGTACCAGGCAAGGAGGGGAACTTGGTCTGGGGGAGGGAGACTGGGAGACCTAGGGGCTTCCACCAGTTTGGCCCTCAACTCGTCAACAAGAGGCTTTAAGATGAGGAGTGGGGCCTGACAATCTTGATATGTGGCCCTCCCTGATCCATGTGACTCTCCTTCATCAGCCTTTGTGACCCAGAGGGGCCACATGTCCCTAGGCACGTTTCCCTGGAATCTCTACATGCACTTTAACATTTTCCATATCGATGGGTGGAAGGGGTCAGAGCAGTCCCCGGTGGCTGCAGAGCCCTACCTAGAAAAATGATGTGAGAGTAACTAGCACGTGTGTGGAACTTCCTCAGTGTGAGCCCGGCTTAACTGCTTTGTACATGAGTGTGTGGAGTAGACCCTATGGTCATTCTCATTTTATAGCTAAGGAAACAGAGGTACAGAGTAGTTAAGCTAGCCGCTCAAGGTCAATGCCGCTACAAGCCGGACTTCAAACCTAGGCAGTTTGGTTCTGGACCCCACGTGTTACACCACTAACTTTCACTACCTCTCTATTATCAGATAAGAAATAATAGTAGCAATGGCACAGTGAGATATATGGGAAGCTCTTGGCCGTTCTGACCAAGGAGAGTTTGGGGCCAGTAAAGGAGAGCTGATGCAATGAGAAGGGGTCAAGGTATCTCAGGGTGTGCTTGGGGGCCCTGGAGGATGTCCCAGCTACTGTATACAAGCATTGCTGCCACTGTATCTGTTTCTCTCTAAAAAATTAACAGCAACAAAGAAACACGGTCATTGGCAAATTTAAAAAGAAGCTAGCAGCTATGGGAATCTGGAAGTAATATCTCCTTAACTCAAAGAGCTGATGCATTGGTTTGGTTTAAAAGGGGTTGACTTTAAAGCTGGTATGTGAGTTTACTGGGGCCATTGGCAAGGATGCTAACAATTTATGGAATGCGTTTTTGGAAAGGATGAGGGGAAAAAACATGTTGTGTCTTACAAACCCAGAGTTAGGAATACCGCTCTGAGGGGTGAGCATTAAATATCAGACTTGCAGTATGCATAGTTTTTAAGGGAATTGGTTTGCCTTCTTTCTTCCCCTTTGCTTTTTCTGATCTTACCCAAAGGATCAAATTCAGGCCATACCGGATGTGCCCAAATCATTTCCATCTGACGCTCCGGACAGCCCAGGAGGCCTGGCCTTGAGGTGCATCCCCCAGTGACTGCTATTGGTGAAGGGACCAAGATGGAACCACGTCACTTGCCTCTGTCCGGCCTGGTCCAGGGTCCCACAGGCATGATCTCACTGGTTTTCCTCTGTCAGCTGAGTTTCAGAAACAGGCTGCTGTTGACATTCTGCCCATTGATTAAAATAAGGAAGAAGAAGCTCTTTATCCATATTCGATTTTCTTTTCATGCTCTTCCTCCCCACTGATTAAACGAAGCGGCTCCCGCAGAATAGAATTTGCGACAAATGAGTTAAGTTGAGGCAGGGAGAGGTTGACTGAGGTGGGCTGGCTCTGCTTAATAATAGTTGTGTAACAAAGAAAGGGCCATACATAGATCTCTAATCCAGAGCAAAAGCCCTGGTAGCTATGAGTGCTAAATCAAAACGAAAGCAACAGGCTTTTTAAAGAATCCCTTTGCTGATATTTCTGGGCATGCTGCTTGGAGCCCACCTGCCTGGCCCCAGATTTTCACAGCTCCCCAAAACCCAGAGAGCCTTTTAGTTCTGTGTTCACCTCCACATTGACCAAGCGTGATCAGACAAAATACACCTGGCAGAAAGGACTCCAGCTGCTCCCCAGAGCAGCAGTGATTGCATCCAGGGGGGGAAGCTTAACAGGGAGGCAGTTTCTACACTGAAATGAGGCAGGGGGATGGGACTGGCAGCCCAGGCGCCGGAGCAGGCATGCCCCGAAGCTCTGTGTGTGCTGGGAGACTCTTATCTTCAACTCCTCTGGATATATATCAAGGAGCACAATTGCTGGATCATATGGTAAGAGTATGCTTAGTTTGTTTTATAAGAAACCACCAAACTATCTTCCAAAGCAGCTCTACCATTTTGCATTTCCACCAGCAGTGTATGAGAATTCCTGCTGCTTCACATTCTCACCAGCGTTTGCTGTTATCAGTGTTCTGGATTCGGGCCAATCTAATTGGTAGTGTCTTGTTTTAATTTTCATATTCCTGAGGGCATATGACGTGGAGCATATTTTCTTGTGATACTTGGGCCATCTGTGTATTTTCTCTGGTGAGGTGTCTGTTTAGGTCTTTGGTTTAGTGTTTTAAATCAGGTTGGTTTCTGTCTTATTGTTGATTTTTAAGACTTCTTTATATATTTTGGATCACAAGGATGCTATGAGATGTTTATCAGATCTGTCTTTTGCGAATATTTTCCCCCAGTCTGTGGCTTGTCTCTTAATTCTCTTGACCTTGCCTTGCACGGAGCAGAAGGTTTAAACCTGAATGACGTTTAGCTGATCGATGATCTCTTTCATGGACCGTGCCTTTGATGTTGAGTCTACCAAGGCATCACCATACCCAAGGTCATGAAGCTTTTCCCCTCTGTTATTTTCTTGGAGTTTCATAGTTTTGGGTTTTACGTTTAGGTCTATGATCCATTGTGAGTTAAGTTCTGTGGAGCATATCAGTAAGATCTGTGTATAGATTCATATTTTGACATGAGGATGCCCCGTTGTCCCAGCCCTGTTTGTGCAGGAGTCTGTCTTTGTGTCATTGTACTGCCTTTGCTCCTTTGTCAAAGATTGGTTGGCTATATTTATGGGAGCCTGTTTCTGGGCTTTCTATTGTATTCCCATAGATCTACTTGTCTATTCTTTGACAATACCACACTGTTTAAATTACTGTAGCTTTATAGGTTAAGTCTTGAAATCAGGTAGCGTCATTCGTCCAACTTTATTCTTCCCCTTCAATATTGGAGTCTACTCTGGGTTATTTGCCTCTCCGTATAAACTTTAAATCAGTTTGTGGATGCCCATAAAACAATTGCTGGGTTTTTGATTGGGACTGCATTGGATCTATAGATCAAGTTTGGAAGAACCAATATATTTGGCAATCTCTCTGTGAACATGGAATATCTCTCCGTTTATTTAGGATTTTTGAAAAGGAGTAGCAACAGGGCACATTTCTGCTTTGCACCTGATCTTAGTTTCTCACTATTAAGAATAATGTCAGCTGTAGGATTTTTGTAGATAGGCTTTAGCAAGTTGAAAGAGTTCCTGTCTTTCCCCAGCTCACTAAAGTTTTTATTTTGAATGGGTGTTGGATTTTGCCAAATTCTTTTTCTGCATCTATTGATATACTCATGCGATATTTTGTTTTTTACTCAGTTGATGTGATGGTCTTTTTAATGTAAAAATTTAGTGCCATGAAAAATGTGCTTTAAAAAATGAAATGTTTCTATCATTCACATTATATGTTTTTACTATTTAAATTGAGAGACTTTGTAGAGAGAAATTTGCTTTTCATGTCACACAGAACAATCTGCTCTTTACTGGTCACATTTCACTCTTTGAAATCAAGTAAAGCACATCAAGCAGCATTTATTGAGCACCTTTTATGTGTGAAGCACACAGTGCCTGACATCAAGAAAAATGCCAAGTAGCGCATCCCAGCAGTAGAGTTTAAACTTTCTGCTTTGACATCATTTTAGAAGTTTCAAAGGTGTCGCAAAACTAGTGCAGAGGGTTGTTGGGTACTCCTTCCTGTACTTTTCCCAATGATGATATCATATATAACCATAATATATGATCAAAACTGGGACACAACCCTCTACTTTTACAGATAAAAATATTGGAAGCTTGGGAAGGCTGGGTGACTTGCTCAAAGGCACAGAGTGAGTGAGGTAATTTGGTTCCCCCACAGGCACACCCTTTGCCCCATTGGGGAAGTAATGGGCAGCTGGCAATACCAAGGCTTTGTCTGAGTCCAGCTTTGTCTGCCACCGATGAGCTGGGTGATTTTGGATGTTCTTTAAAATCTGTAAGCATCGGTGTTCTCATCTGTGAAATGGAGAAAACAATAGTACCTACCTTGAGGGATTGTTCTAGGTTTTGGGAGAAAGTCTATACAAAATGCTTGACAAAAGTCCTGACATATAATAAGAGCATTGGTGGCTTCTCTGTTCCTGGTACATTCTATGTTAAATTATTTGAGTCTTGTGACAACTCTAGAACACATCATCATCATCATCATCATCTTACAAGTGAGGAACCCGAGGCACAAAGAGTCCACAGACCTAGTGAGGGACAGAGCTGGGATTCAGAATTAGGCACTCAGGGCCAAGGGTTATCACTCCCAACCCCCCACAAGCATGACTTCAGGAGCAGTGCTGTTGCCATTGCTGTCTCAACACGTTGCCCCCACGTGGACTCTCTGGCTTGCTCAGGTGGCTTCTCCGAGCCACCTCATCAGTGACACTTGTGTGTGAACTTGTATCCAGGCAAAGAAACAATCCCAAGCCAGCTAGCACTCGGCCACCATAAGCCCAGTGGTTAATGAGCTTCTGGGCTGACTTCATGACGCTCTTGGGCTTTGGAGGAGCTCAGCACCGTCCAACCCGAGGACCTCTAACTCTTTATTACCAGAAACTCCTTTCGTTACCTCCCTCCTTTTCACCACCCCTTGGGCCCCCTTGGTCTCAAAGGGGTTTGCTAATAAATCTTATATTTGTTAATTAGTTGAGCTATGTTTCTATTTTTAAAAATCCAATCAAGATACGTGCAATTAACAGTCATTGAGCAACAAAGGATAACCAGAGTCATGACCCCGGGCTATTAGAATTCTAGCCCAAAGCAAACCACATTTGACAGGTTAGTGAACCTGTGCGGGCTTAGCAGGCAGGGATAGGACCTCGGTGCAACTTTTAAAAATACTCAGAATAGTTTGAGGACTCCAAAGCATTCAGGAATCCCAGGGACTTAATCCAGTCCCATAAGATTCTAAAGATTCCAGAAAAATCCCCTATAAAATATAAATACACTTTATTGTATATGTTTTATGTTGGTTTAAATCCTTTTTTCAATATCTTAATCCCATTCTACTTTAAAGTTTGATATTTACATGAGAATCTCTAAAATTTAAGGATATCCAATTACATTAAAATATTTCTACACACATATGGTACCCAGGTGCATAATAAATGTAGAAATCATTATTTTAAAAATAGGGGCATGTCGTTTTCTTTCCTAGTCATTCCATCTCTGTCTACCAAGCACATATTTTCAGCCATGTTCCTGTTCCTATCCAGCCCTTTAGCCCTACTTGCCATATTCTTTTTCTTGTTCTTAAGGCTGTAATGCAATAAACTCCTAACAAACATATACTGTAATCATCAGGTTCTCCAGAGAAACAGGACCGATAGTATACACATACAGAGACAGACTCAGAGAGAGAGAGATGTATTTTAAGGAATGAACTTCCATGATTGTAGGGGCAGCTAAGTCTAAAATTTGCAGGATAGGCTGGCAGGCTGGCAATTCCAAGAGCTGATGCTGTAGCTTGGTTTTGAAGGCAGTCTGGAGGCAGACTTCTTCCTCTCCCAGCGGTGGAATACAGCAAAAAATAAGCCAACTTTATTTCATTCTTTGTTGGCTTGTTGTGGTTGGAATGTATAAGCAATTCACCACCAGACATCATCACAGAGTCTGAAAGGAGTAAGGAATTAGGGAGATTTGTGCTCAACCTCTCAGCAGAGGAGAGCACTATGGCACCCAGAGGAGAAGGTGTGGTTGAACTGTTTGGGGTGTTATGTAAATTAGTGGGATTTGAGTGTGAAAAGAGACAAATGACAAAGAATTGCTGCTTTCTGGGGACCAAGAGAGCCCTGCGTTCAGACACAACTAAACTGAACTGTGATCTACTTCTTTTCTCATAAGATCGATACTAGTTATTTTATGAGGATAAAAAAAAGTGTTCTAGCTAAAAGAAGAACATAATTAGTTTGTTGAAATAAATGACTCTTGTTGTATATAAATGTTTGTTTCCCCTCTTCCCCCACCACACACAAGTTCATGTTAGATCCTATTGCCCAACGTGATGGTATTTGGGTGTAGGGCCTTTGGGAATTGATTAGGTCATGGGAGTGGAGCCCTCGTGAACCGGATTAGTGCCCTTATAAATAAGCCCTAGAGAGCTTGTCGTACCATCCACCAAATGAGGACACAGCAAAACAACAGCGATCTATAAACCAAAAGGTGAGCTCTTATCAAACACCAAATCTGCTGGCATCTTGATTTCGCACTTCTTAGAACTGCGTGGAATACATTTCTGCACTTAGAAGCCACCCAGTCTATGGCATTTTTTTATAGCAGCCTCAATGGTCTAAGGTCACTCTCTGTGAGGGCATGTCGCAAAAAGTCAACAAAAAACTGCTACACGTGAAATCTGGAACAGGAATCTTGCCTGTTTGCAATGGTATTTGTTGAAGCAGAATTTTACCTGGGCGTTATCTTTGTGAGAGCACAGAAGGAGCAGGAACCATTCTTTCCTTCAGAGCCAATGATTTACTGGGTTTTATACAGCCTTAGCCTTTGACCCTGATCTTCATCATTGCCCCTTAAAACATCCCATTACAGAATTCATGTCAACATTTCAAATTGCCTTGGGGTAATACAATAGCTTGAGAGAAGCTGAAGCACAGCCTCTCATTTTGGTTTTCCTTTTTAATAATTACACAAAATCCACCAAGTTAGAGCTAGTGGTGGGGTTTGGGCCACTGAAGTAAGCCAAGCTCACTGGTCCATCCACGGGTCAAAAGCATTTAGCGCAGTTTCTAACTGTTGAATTAGACAAAGTTCTAAGTTCTGAGACTGGCCTAGAACAACCCTGAGGCTCCAGGTGCCACAGACTCCAGAACATTCCAGGGGGATGCATGTTGGCTTTCACAAGCCCCACTGTTCATGCCACCCTCTTGGGAAGATGAAATGTGTGACCAGAAATATTTCCCTTGGGGCAGTTTCTGTCCATTTCTCTGAGACAATCATCCCTAGACATCAATGTGGAAACCACTCATCTTTCTGAAACCAGGATGGAACCCCAGAAGGTTGGGAGAGAAGGACTTTGGAGAAGAGCTGGAACTGATTAACTGTTGGTGATGAAGTCACTTTTTTGTCAAGGTTAGGGATGGAGGGATAGTTTTAAGAGATGAAACACTTTTTTTTTTTGTGCTTCTGTTTACCGAAAAGTGTAAGAAATGGCAAATGTGCCGATTAGAGGAGGCGGTGGATCAGAGGAGCCGGCCGTGGTGGGAAAAAGGAGGACCAAAAGGTCTTTTCATTCAGCTGGAAATTAGTTTCTCTTATTTGTCTTTACTGTGCTTTTGGGATGCTTCTGATGACAGAGGAAGGAGAACACAGGAACTTGGAGTTGCTATTGAGGAAGACAGTGCAGTGCGGTCAGGAATTTGATGAGGAAGCTCAGGTTACATCAAACAGCAAGTGACTGGCCAAGGGTTGGATGAAGATTGGCTGTTTAGCCCCAGGTGAGAAATAGAGGCTATCAGTGAAGTTATCAACGTTGGGGATGTGTCAGCTGGGGTAAACTCAGTGATTACCAGGGTTACCCCCCTAACTAGTCTGGAAGCCATCTGCGGTGAAATTGGAACTAACGAACCCGAATGTCTGGGAATGGGGCCCAGAGACCTGCAGTTTGATTGGCACCTCAGATTATTTTTAGACTTATGTTTTAGAACCACTGATGTGGTCCTTTCCCTTGCTTACACATGAGGATCCGCTTTTTCTTTTCTTCTCTGCTTCCTTCAAGTGGTTATACAACGTAGAAAGTCGAGTTTGACGCCAGCCTTGCTCCCTGCTCTCAGTCACCAGTGTTCAGGCAGCTGGCAAATAAGTGTAAGGAAGAATGTGGGTGAGAAATAGCTCAAAAATCCTCAAGGCCTTGGGCAAAGGTGGATTTGATCTGCTTTTGCCTACCCCTCCCCTACACCCACAAAATGTGTTAATGCTGGTGGACATGTGGTCTCAGGTGTGATTAAGAGAAAAGCATCTGAGAAAGGAGACCCTTACCCTTCCCAGAACTCACAGAGCAAGTCAGAAGGTGCCTTGGGCGGGCTTGTTCCAGAAGCAGCTGCCCCCGCATCCCCACCCCACCCCCACGCCTCTAGGAGAGTCCTAACCTCTCACTGAAGCAGTTTCTCAAGGTCAAGGATTGAGAACAAACTGCAAATAAAAACATCAGTCTTTTTTACAGCTGACTCACTTGAGGCCACCCCAGGGAGCAGGCAAGCCTCTCTGTATAAGGCCGGAGCAGCTTGATTTGGGGCATGGATAAATTAGGAAATGTGTAGTTCTAAATGGAAAAATAATAGGTAGTTTTATTTGTAGAGCTAACTGACAAATTTGGCGGTCTGTGTGCTGAGATTTTTAAATATTTACAGTCAAGAACCCACAGGAGTAATGCTCCTACAGAAGCCTTTCTGATGGAGGGTTGCACACTTCCAAGAGCCCTTTGCTGAATCTTTCTACGAACCCACTCAACAGACTTTTCTTTTTTTTCCTTTCTTATTTTTTAGTAAATAATGCCTCAGTTTTCCCAGGTCACTTTAGTAAATCATATCTGGTAATAATTTGAATGCTGCCAAGGGTCCAGGGCCCTAGGATACACCCACAGTGCAGATGTGACTATCCAGCAAAGAGGTTCCTTGGTTAACAAGGCATTGCCATTTAACAAGGAGAGTTCACAAAAGCCTTCTTGCCAATGCCTTTCATTTGAGCTGGGCCCTGGAAATTCATTCTGGAAAGTATTTCAGGAAGCCTGAGAAGGTCATGTCCTCTTAGGATTCAAGCTACGCCTAGGAAGTCATGACCAAATCCCAACTCCCAGGAAGAGGCTTCTCGGGGTGGGGTAGGGAGACTGGGGAGTTTGTGAATGTGAGCTTCGGGAGTACTCTAGAGAGGGGAGGAGCTGACCTAGAGCTACACCCTCCATGACAGCACCTTCCGTATGCTCTCTGCACTGCCTGGTGAGAATGTCTGGCCCCACCAGCATATATTCCAGCAAAATAGTCCTAGGAGAGCGCACGTGACTTGCCCCAAGTCCCACTGAAGTGAGTGGCAGGGCTAGAATTCCAACTCGCGTCCCCCCACCCCCCAAGCCGCACTGCACTATATGATACGTGCTATGGGGCCATTTTCAAGGAATTGCGAAAGTCAGATTATGCTTTTAATCATTGAGGAGAGCTTCGCTGAACCTCAGATGCCTTATCTATAAATCGGGGCTAATAGCACCCCTCACAGAGCTGCAGTGAATATTGAATGAGATAACATATGTGTGTCAAACATCCAACATCGCTCCTGGAACACAGAACACTTGTAAAACATGAGCACTGTTGTTTTTATTGTATTTGGGGAGCAGAAAGAAGTGAGTGGGGTAGCTGAAGTGTGTACATTGTTTTCTACGATCCAGTGCAGAGACAAGTCAATGATCTTTGGGAACTGAAAAGGAGTGCTACAAATTGTCACCTTATCCAATTTTGTCCAATTAACAAAGCTTTAAACCAACCAGTCAACAGAAGAGTGCTTTGTAGGGTCGATTGTAAGATATTAGACGGGAATGTACTCAAGGCTGTTTTGAATGGAAAAGCAATTTACAGAGTTATAAATACAAATACTAAAGGGATGGAAAAAAAGAACATAATAGTCAACCTGCCAAGACCGTAAAAGATGTCCATCCTTCATTCCACATGTTACGAGCACTTCCTATGCGCTGAGAACAGCAACACTGATCTGCGCCCTTCTCAGAAAGGCATTTCTGGTGCTAGTGACGACATCTGAGACTCCCTGGGCATAGACAGGTCACAGCATGTTTTTTTAATGACAGGTGGAGACCATCCTAGGGGAACCAGTTTAGCCAAGGATAGTAACGTAACTAAAAAAGTGTCCATTGGTAACAGCTGCTTCTACCTAAGCAGTAATATTTATTAAGAAAGCTTTTGCAAATGCAATGTTACTGAAATCATGACATTTGATGGTTTGAGCTGAGAATGCTAGAAAGATGGCTTTATTTCTACCAATCAAAAAATGGGGAAAAGGTCATGAACTAAAGAGGGGGAGTGTGGGGGGAAGGGGTGTGCAGGGAGGGGGGTGGGGGGAGGTGATGGGACAACTGTAATAGTATAATCAATAAAATATATTTTTTAAAAAATGGGGAAAAAGTATTTTTTTTTTGTCTTTCTGCACTTATGTAGCTGTCAGAGTTTGTAGAAGGAATATCAGAAAAACGTTTTGCAATTTCAAAGAGTATCTGTATTAGGTAAGTACCCTTATTAACATCATATATAAAAATTCACTAAAAATGAACCAAAGACCTAAGTGTAAGACCTAAACTATAAAACTCTCAGAAGAAAACATAAGATAAAAACTTTATGATGTTGGATTTGGCAGTGAATTCTTGGATATGACACCAAAGGCACAGATAAGAAAATTAAAAAATATACAGATTGGGCTGCATGAAAAAATTTAAAATTTGTACCACAAAAGACCCTATCAACGGAGTAAAAAGGTAACCCATCGAATGGGAAAAAGTATTTGCAAATCATATATCTGACAAGGGATTAATATCCAGAATATATGGGGAACTCATTAAACTCAACAACAATAAAAACAACTCAATCTAAAAATGGGCAAAGAACTTGAATAGATATTTCTCCAAAGAAGATATACAAATGGCCCACAAACACATGAAAAGATATTCAACATCATTATTCATCATGAAAATACAAATCAAAACCACAATGCCTTGGCTGGTGTGGTTCAGTGGATTGTGTGCCAGCCTGCACACTGAAAGGTTGTTGGTTCAATTCCCAGTCAGGGCATATGCTTGCGTTGCCAGCCAGGTCCCCAGTAGGGGGTGTACGAGAGGCAACCAATTGATGTATCTCTAGCACATTGGTGTTTCCCTCTCTTCCTCCCTCCATTCCCCTCTCTCTAAAAATAAATAAATAAAACCTTTAATAAATTTGATTTAATTTAATTTAAAAATAAAATACAAAAAAAAAGATAAAAAAATAAACTAAGAAAAAGAGAAAGTTCTTTCCAGGAAAGGTTAATAGATAGCCTTAACATTGTGGCCTAAGGTTCTGGCCAGTATCTGTGTTCTTCCCTCCCATGATATGCTGCAGAACTGTGTCTTCAGCCCCACATGTTAGGTGGGATGACATGACCAGTTCTCACCAATGGAAGTGCACGAGGGATGCACGCCATCTGTGAGCCAGGGGCTGAGAGCAAGGGTGCCCTCCCCACCCTTCTTTCTGATGCTCTAGAAGAAGGTAGAGTCTCTGAATGGAAGGAGCTCGAGTCCCGAATGACCAATGGAACAGCCCTCACCTTTGTGGACTGTGAGAGGACTGAGAAATAAAACTTTATTTTATAAAAGCTACTAGCCCTGGGGGTTGTTTTTTTAGAGATACATTATTATTTAGCTTAACTAATATATACCAACTCATAAGTAAATCTATCTGTGCATTTATGTACAATGTGATTATATTATATTGTAAGCATTCATTTTTCTCATTGTTCTGTGAGCCAGTGAAAACTTTAGCAAAGGGTAAGGTTGGGGACCACCATTGTACTGCCTGGGTTTGGAAGTGTGGAAGCTACACAGTAGAAGTTAATAAATTCAACTACTTAGAATCATGAGACTTCTTGTTTATCCCTTTGATTTTTAAATGCTGTAGCATAAAATTTACTAGTAACTTAAAATTTATATTTATTGCTTGAAAATAGTAAGGAATCTTATCATTGATTGGTGCAGATTCCTTTCTCCTTGGTCCAGATCCATCCATCTAGTTTGATACTACTTAGCCTATAAGAATCCTGCTGTTTGATTCAAGGTTTACTAAATTTTCTGGCTCAGGCATAGTAGGTGGAACAAAATCATCCAAGCGGCCCAGTGAAAAGTCACTCCAAATCTAAGTGAGTGTAAGCCAGACTATAACATTATGAAGATATGCCCAGGAAGGAACTTTGTTACACAGCTCCTACGTAATATATTTATAGCAAAACCAATAAAGAAAACTCTCTTCAAGCCAAAGGTAATATATTTTAAAAGGAGATAAAAGTCAAGTAGAATGTAGGACGTATGGTATCTGAATGTCAATCCTCACTTTGACTCTGAAGCTATTAAGGAGAGGCAACAGTAAGGCTTTGATAGTTGTATGCATATGTCCTGACTAGCGGGTTAATGAATCAACACACAATAACATCATTTTTAGTGTTTCAGATTAGTCTTCAGTATTGTGACTGTAGATGCTTTGTAAAATCAGTCTGGAATCAGTCAGTCTTTTGTCTGTGTATGATCATACGTTGTCTAACATCTAAAAAGTCCCTGGTATCTTCAATGAGATGGATGTTAATGGAGACCTTCAGAGTGGGTTTAATACAAACACACACACACACACACACACACACACACACACACACACACACACAGTCAGTCTTGCTACAATAAAGGGACACATCAGTTTTTGACCAAAGATGAGCATTACCCCATTTGATGACAATAGGGACCACTAGTTATTCATTTGCTAATCTCCTCAAATAGTACCAATACCTACATGGACCATTCTATGGCCTGTACACATTCAACACTTCATTAGTCATTGATTGAAGACCCCTTTAATTCACAAGACTTTGGTCTAAATGACGAATAACTGTTCCCGAAAATGTGAGCCATTTTCAAAGAGATAAAATAGATGTTGAGAAGTGAAAGGAATCCTATACTTGAAGCCAGAAGTTCCGGTTTTTTATTTGCCTGCTATGTGTTCTTGGCAAGTAACTTTATAGCTCAGGGCCTTGGTTTCTTCATGCCATGGAAGTAATACAAAGTTCTGGGGATGTTTTGAGGATAAATGGGATAATATATAAATAGCACAATACATGGTATGATGATTTCTTAATTGTCATTTAAAGGGACATTAATAACCTTTAAAGTAATTTCACATAAAGATTTCCCGAAATGTTTGGATTCGTGAAATTTAACTGCAATAAGTTTTTGTCTTCACAAAGGAGACACTGCTCATTTGTTGCATTAGTCCTGGGGTGTGGGTTAAAAACTCAGTTACACTATCATAGTCTGAAGGGTTAATAAAGCAGTGATAGTTTGACAAAGACTTTATCATTCCCAGGTTTTGCTTAACTGTTTGCAAAGCGCAGGAATGCTGCAGAGACTAAAATGAGAGGGAGGTAGAGATTAAAATGGAAAATACCCTGACAGGCATCTGAAGTTCCCTCTGGATGAGGCTCTGATTAAAGAATGGAAAATATTTTTGCAATAAAAATTCTTGTCGTTAAGCCAAACACCTTTGTTATATTAGGATCCTCTTGGGAGAGCTGAACCCTCCTGGGCAAGGCACCTTATCTCTTTAGGGACTGACATCCATCTGTGACCAATAATCTCAGTATGGATCTGTCTGAGCCCCATGTTCGTAGGATTTAATTTTTAAAGTAGATAGGTGTAGGATCAAATTGCCCAGAAAGAGTTCATGTCTAAATACCTTCATATTTGCTCTGTGTTTTTAATAATGTTATTGTTCCTATAATATCAGTAGTCTTTTTAATTAATTAATTTTTTTTTTTTAGAGAGAGGGGAGTGGAGGTAGAAAGGAAGAGAGAGAAACATTGATGTGACAGAGAAACGTCGATTAGCTCCCTTCTGTATGTGCCCTGACTGGGAACCAAACCTGCCATCTAGGCGTGTGCCCCTACAAGAAATCAAACCACTGACCTTTCAGTTTATGGAACAATGCTCAATCTGTATTCAGCTATGCAGTCAAAAGACATGGGTAGCTGAATGGATACAAAAACTATATTTATAGTATACCAGAGATCCACGTCAGAGCAAATGATACACACAGACTAAAAGTAAAGGGATGTAAAGAGATATTTTATGCAAATGGAAAGGGAAAAAAAG
>VMDR010012956.1:0-25712 GCA_007922815.1 Macrotus californicus | reverse complement strand
GATTAAACCCTCCTATCAAAATTCAGAGATTGACAGAAAGAATTAAAAAACGAACAATAACAACAACAAAAAACACACCAGAAACCAACTGTACATTATATACAAGAGCCTCACTTTAGATCCAAAGACAAAAACGGGGTCAAATGAAGGAATGAAAAAAAACTAATAATAAAAAGAGAGCTGAGTTGGTGTACTAACCTTAAACAAAAGAGACTTTAGGTAGAAAAAATTATTACAAGAGACAAAGAAGGACATCATATACTGGCAAAAAACAAACAAACAATTCACCAATGAGATGTAGCGATTATAGGCATACACATACCTAATAATAGAACACTAAAATATATGAAGCAAACATGGACACAACTGAAGGGAGAGGGTGGCAATTCAACAATAATAACTGAAGACTTCAATTCTCCATTACTAGTAATGCATACAGTAGCCAGGCATGAAAATCAATAAGGAAAGAGAGATCACTACAATAAATAAGGAGACCTAAGACATATACAGTGCACTGCATCTTACAATACCGGAACACACACCCTTCTCAAGTGCCCAAGGAACATTCTTCAGACGAGGCCATGAGTTAGGCCACAAAACAAGTCTTAATAAATTTTAAAAAGAATGAAATCACACAAAGCATCTTTTCTAACCACACAGGAATCAAGCTAGAAATGAATACTAGAAAGACAACCAGAAGATTCGTAAATAATTGAAAATTAAACGACATACTCTTAAACAACCAGCAGGTCAGAGAAGAACTCCCAAGGAAAAGCAGAGAACGTCCTGAGACAAACGGAAATGGAAACACAACCTACTAAAACTTACGCTTTCAGCAAAAGCAGCCCCCTCCTCAGTGAAGGGGCCGTGAAGAAAGGCGATCTGAACCCCCCTCAGACATAAACAAGAGGCCCTGATAAAGGCGCTTCACTGTGTCACAGGCGTGTCCTCAACGGCCCTTTCACGTTGTCATCACAACTATTGCATGAGGCAGGCACTGTGCCCATTTTACAGATGAGAAAACCGAGGTTCAGAGGGTTTGAGTGGCTTGTCCAAGATCCCCCTTAGCCGCCTGGTGGTAAGTCACAGAGCCAGCACTCAAACTCAGCCCTGTGATTGGTTCACTCTCTGTACCCACTGCTTCCCTACGGCACCTGGATGGCAGGTTGGCAGGCGTTTAGGTGTTCACGAGATCCTGCTTCCTGCTTCCATCTTGCCACATTCTCTGAGCTGCATTCTCTGAGGGAAAAGGGGGAAACTTGCAGGCTACTTGGTTCAAAGACCTAGACAAATATGCCCTTTCACCAGCTCATCTTGCGAGCATTCTCGGGGATGAAAAGTTTCAATCCGGAGAGATAATAAAGGTGGGGAGTTAAGAGCCAGCGTCTCTGAAGTCAGACAGATGTGACTCTTGAGCCCGGTTCTGCTATTCACCAGCTCTGACTTCATGCCCACAGCCACAGCGTGTGATTGCACAGGCTTTGTCCTACATAAGGCCAAGAGAGCCCTGGAGGCTGGCACCCAACCAGCAATCTGCTTGCCAAGGCCTGTGCCCTACCCTGGTACGTTGTCCACCAGGGGAGTGGTATCTTTTGGTGATCCACACAAGGCCAGTGGCAGCCTGCCTGAGCAGCATCTTCACCTCCCTGAGCCTCAGTTTCCCTAACTGTAGAATGGAGAAGATGAGAGTCCCTACCTTACAGGGCTCCTGGGAAACAGCTGAGATGAATACACAGAAAAGGCCTGACTCTGTGTCTGGCCATAGTTAGTGCTGCATAATCAATGGTCACTTTGCTTTCTATTAGCCTGGTAAAACCTCCCAAAGTATTGCTAATCCATTCAGAACTCTTTCAGAGCTCTTCTTTGTGTCCCCTTTAAATTCGCTTCCCTACAGGTTGCAACCGACGGCATTGTGGGTCAACACTGAATGAAATTAACCCTTTGTCCAAAAGAGAACCTTCGCAGGGCCCTGGGGGACTCAGAATTCACTTCTCCTGCATACGCATGGTCTGTTTCTTCATTCCCTCCACACTTGGCCGGATTTTAAACCCTGTTCCCACCAAGGCTGCTGGTGACTGGACACACTCCAGATTGCTGGTTCCCTAAGTCTACGGACTCTCCACTCCCTGCTTTCTCAAGCCCCAGAGGTCTGGATGAGGACTGAGGATTTGCCTGCCACAAAGCTGGGCAGGGCTGCAGGGGCAACGGAGGTTTCCAACAGAAGAAAATCATCCATAACGTGTGTTTGCTTCTGGAGTACTAGAAAATTGGGTCTGTCCTTCAGATATCTGGAGGGCAAGACCGTTCTGCCCCCTGTCTCACCCCTGGCTTCCCCTTGGAATCTCCTTCACTCTCTGCTCAGCTCTGTTAGGTGAAAAGGTTCCAATCAATCAGCTTAAGATGTCTTGAACGGGTCTTGAAACTTAGTATTCAATGTGAAGGTAGGTATTTATTCCAAGGACTCATATCTTATAAAAAACAAAAGTAATTGCCATTGTCATTTGATTTATAAATGTGTTTCTGCTTGTGTGAGGGCCTCTTTTCTCAATGCTCCATTTGGGGAAAAGTAGACATGACTGAAAAAGGAAGTAGCTTTGCATACCAATACCCAATTCTGTTAAGTTTTCTAAATGACTAACAGGAAACTTTGAACCAGAATGCCATTCTTTGCTGAAGTTTGATTGCTTATCTGTGATCCTCACTTGAGTTGTTTCTGACCAGTGTAGGAATAGATCGTCTTCTTCCCCATTCCTTGCAGGCCTAACCCCTCTTAACTTTTGAGTGAGGGGTGAAAAGGGAAGAAAAACATGAGGAAGATATAGGACAGACAATATATAAAAATTGCTGAAATCATAACCTGCCCCGCCCTGGCCACCCACGGAAGACAGACAAGTGGGGAAAAGGACTCCCACAGATGCCCCTCCCAGCTTCTCCTTTTATGCGAGGTCTCTAGCCCTGGAGAATACTGACACTTCCCCAAGGAGGATTTGACCTGTATCAAAATACTGCACTATTCAGGAACCGAGGCAGCAGCTGGTTACTGACAAGCCCACCCAGATCAAAATATGAATGTTCATGGCCAAGGACCAAAAGGGTATTTCAAGCACCAGGGCCATCTGGAGTCACAGAACCCAGTGAGGAATCTCATGTTGGAAATCCTGCATTGACAAGCCAGTGGGAGTAGCTGCTTTGAGGCAGGTGGGACTTCCAACAGTCCTGGGAATTGGATCCACTTATTAGCCTCCAATGCTACTTAACATATGGAAGTACCCTGCTCACCAGAAGCCCAAATGGACAGAAGAAAAAAGTAAGCACCATTGTTACATCACAGGGCTCATAGAAACAACGAGGGGGGGGGTGTCTGTGCTTTGTGCAATGTTAGGAGATAAGTCAATGTCTCCTCTGGATGTAAAGATGCGGAAACTGAGGCATGGGGAAGGTAAACAACTTATCTACCAGATAGGTAGAAAGACAGTCAGAGAGATAGAGTAATTCAGAAGTCTGGATCTAACCTCTGTACACACTTCTCCCCCTCCAAAATGGTAAACAGATTTACTGAGCACATCCTGTATACCAAGTGCATGATTTTTCAATAGACATTCACTTGAGCACCTACTGTGTGCTAGGTACTGCTCTGGTTACTGGGGTTACAGTGACAGATAAGACAGACAAAATCCTTAGCATCTTTCTTGTATGAGCTCATTCAATCTTCACAGTAACCCTCCAAGGTACTGCCCTGCATGCAACACGTGAGAAACTCAGAGACTAAGTGGCAAAAGTGGATTCAATCCCAAATCAGTGTCCAAAGTCCTTGCTGCCCTGACCAGCCCTTTGCTGATGTCACAACTCATTGTGTGTGTGTGTGTGTGTGTGTGTATAGACAGGGTCCAGCACAAACAACACCCCCTTTTTTTTATTACAAAACCTTTTAGTACAAAATCATAAGCATGTAATTCTGTTACATAACAATACCTCACTCAAGCACACCGTCTGACATTTTAGGCGAGATGTTCAAATTAAAACTATAAATTATTACACCCATAGTATAACCCTACCAACCACACTCAAGCTGGCGTGACTCCTGCCGGACCCTGTGTGTGTGTGTGTGTACAGGTATGCTGGACTTGCTCACTTCCTGTCTTCTCCAGCCTCAGTGAGGGTGGAGACCGAGTCTGCCTGGTTGAACACTGAGTTCCCAGGGCTGAGAATGCTACCTGTCCACAGTAGCAGTTCAATCAGGGTCTGCTGAGCTTTAGCAAACACTTGTTGAACTGAATGGATACAAACATGAAGGGCAGGTATGTTCCTTCTTCTGGCTCTTTCTTGCATTTCCTGAGTTTACTTCAAGAGATGCTGACCCAGCTTGGCTGCCAGTTGTCATTGTAGCCAGCAAGTGCCCTGTGACCCTCTGGGTTGGATTCACACCTCATCTGGGCCCCTGCCACTTGCTGATATGTTGGAAAAGAAAAGCTTCGGCGAACACCAAGAGTTTGGGTAAAGTAACCACATAAGAGGAACAAAACGACAACGGAGAAAAAGAATGTAATTGCCCGAAGCTCACTCTCCCAGTCCCTGAGCGGGGCTTTGGAGGGTCTCCACTCCAGGGGGGAATAGAAGTGGCCGCTAGGCCCACTTTGGATGCACATGGAACACGTTCGTTGAAATGTACAAGCAGTCTGCCTGAAGTCTCTGGGCAGGGCGGCCACAGCCTCAGCACCGTGGCCATACCCTGGCCTTGCACTGGGGAGGGTGAATGATATGACTCAGCAGAAGCTTCGGGCAGCAAGGCCAGAGCTCGAAAGTGGTGCAAGTCAGCAGTGAGTGAGGAGGAGAATCACAGCCACAGGAAACCAAGGAGGAGGTGCTGTTCCTCCACCAGGAGAGGACAGAGAAACGACAACCTCTACTGGGCACTCTAAGGACCAGACGGTTCCAAGGGTTTAACCCACAGTCACCTACCTCATCCTCGTCACAATTCTTGTGGTGGGTACAACTGTTAGGTGCTCCATTTTACAGATGAGGACACTGAGGTAGTGTAAGGTCAAGTGAGGAGCCCGGGTCACACAGCCAGGAAGGAGCTGAACCAGGGTTTCAGCCCGGGCAGACTAGCTCCAGAGCACAGTCCCTCACCCTGTTGCTCTCTCCTGCGGCCCACTAATGGGGATGTATTTAGCACCTGCTCTCTGCCCAGTGCTTATTGGACCCACACACTAACCTCACAGGCTGCTTATCACTGTGCTGTTTCTAGTGGGCCCAAGTGGCATTCCCAGCCAACAAGAGGAAAGCTGGGGTTCCCAGGAGTTCTCTAGAACAGAGATTCGCAACTTGGGACAATTTTCCCCCAAGGGAACACCTGTCAACGTCTAGAGGCATTTTGGTTGTCACGACCTGGGGGACAGGGGAGTGGAAGAGCTCCTAGCATCCAGCTGACAGAGGTCAGGGGTGCTGCTTAACACCCTGCAGCACACAGGACAGCCCATAACAAAGGACTATCTGGCCCCACACGTCAGTGAAGTTAAGGTTGGCAAGTCCTGCTCTAAAACATCCTGCTGAGATTCACAATCTCCTTTCCATACTCCTACAGGCACACACACTCGCGCACGCATACACAAACATGTGCACAAACTCTGCTGCATTCACACACTCGCACACTAAAGCTGGAAGAGAGGCTTCATGATGAAATCCACCCCCAGCCTTCAGTCCAGGGAGTGCCTGGCACTCTGCCGGGTCTGCACATTAGAGGAATAGGCCGAGAGGGAATGGCCCCTGCTCTCTCAGAGTTTTTGTGTGGTCTAGCTGAAGAGACAAAAGAAGCACACAAGAAACAAGAAGCTGTCTTCAAGACAAAGGCTACGCTGCAGGCCACAGTAGCTGTGGGCTGTCAGAGGAAAGAGATCAAGAGAAGCCTCATGAAGGAAGTGAGGCTGGAGGGAGAGGGCGGGGAGAGGGAGTACAAGGGGAAGAACTAGAGTGAGAGCCCCGAGGAGGTGGGGGGAGGGAAGGCAGTGGGGAGGGGGTAAGAAATTAGCTTGATGTGTGCACAGACCCAGTGAGGGAGAGCAGGACCTTCTGAAAGGAGTCCCGGGGTTGAGAACTCTGGGGCTTGATGCAGTGGCCAACTACACGAGGCCAGGTATTTGGAGAAGAGCTCAAGAACACCCCACATATGGCTGTGCTGCTCTCACAGGACCTAGCCTCCAGACAGGGAATGAGGTAGCGGTGAGGACATGAAGGCCAGATGGGGCAACTCTGTCCATCTGAACCTTATGAGGAACCAGAAAGAGAAAAATCTCCAACCTCTGACCCTCTCCATCCCCCTATCCCCTGTCCACTCATCTACCTACTCTCTTATCTATCCACCCACCCATGCACCCACTATCCATCCATCTACACATCAATCCATCCATTTATCCATCCACCCACCCATCCATCCCTCTATCCATCTTCCAGTCAACAGCTACTAAACGAGCACCTGCTTTGTGCAAGACATTCTGTGCTGGAAAAGAGCAAGAAACACAGTATTGCTGCCATGGAGTTTCCATTCTATGGACGAACCAGATAATTCCACACAGGGCTGTGGAGTAATATGATGGAGGTGATGGCAGGAGCCATAGAAACATGAAGGAGGAGGTACACCCACTCCCAATCTGTGAAATGGGGACGTTAGTACGAATAATGGTGGTGTTCTTTGCTGCCTTGGGCAGAAAGAAGGAAATTCCTACTGGACTATAAGCTTCCTGAGGGCAGAGCCTGTACCTTTTTCAACTCAGGGCCCCAATACCCAGCTCAGGACCATCACTTAACCCAGGCTTATTGAACTTAATTGATCCGAATAGACTATAAAAATAGCTTCCTTATTCTTGGCAGCTCCTAGCTCCATCCCCGACTCCTCTCTTTCCTTCATGCCCACATTCAATCCAGGAGGGAAGTGCCATTTGTTCCACCTGCAGCACACGCACCCAGAATCTCGGCACATCTGGCCTCCTCCGCTGCCGCCCGCCCCCCCCAGACGTGGCCCACCACCAACTCTTGCCTGGTTATTGCGGCAGCTGCCTTACTGGCCTCCCTTCTTCCACATTTATTTTTTTTAAGATTTTATTTATTTATTTTTAGGAAGAGGGGAAAGGAGAGAGAAAGAGGGAAACTTCGATGTGAGAAACGTGGATCAGTTGTCTCATGCACCCTCACCAGGACCAAACTGCAACCCAGGCAGGTGCCCTGACTCAGAATCGAACCAGAGACTTTTCGCTTTGCGGAATGATGCCCAACCAACTGAGCCACACTGGTCAGGGCTCCCTGCTTGCACATTTAATTCCCCTCTACTTATGCACCAAAAACTGCTAGAATGATTCTTTTAAAACAAAACAGAACATTCTACAATTACACAAAACCCTAAAATGCTTCACCCATTCCATTCAGAGTAAAAATCAAAGTCGTTACGACATGACCCAGGTACCATTCAGCCCACCCTCCCCTTGGAGAACCTTTCCTACTACTGTGCCCCTTGCTCACTCTCGTCCAGCCACACTGGCCTCCCACACATCAGAGGGGCTCCCCACTCAGGACCTTGGAGTTGACTTTTTATTCTACCTGAATGCTTTTTCCTGAAAAAACTCCCTTGCTGCCTCCAACAACGAGGTAAGCAGCAAAATCCCAGTTTCCAGGCAACCCTCCAGTGTTCAGCTCACACCAGGTATGCTCCTCTTCCATAGCCCAACATGCCAGTCACGACGTCTCAGGCCTGGCATTGCCCCCACTGAATCCAGCCCAACAAATGCCTGCTCAGCATCACCTCTGCACAGACCCTGTGAGGCATCCTGGGGCACGTGTGCAAGTCACAAGTTCCACCTACTTTAGACTCTGACCCAAGGGATCATGTGTCATTAGTAGAATACTTAGTGCACTGGAGCAATGCCTGGAAAGGGGTCTGGGGAAGTGCCCACATTGTTAGTCATACTTCCCCGCATCCCCAGCTTCCGTGACTGAGGCTTTAAACAATGCAGACGCTGACAGTGTCCTAGTGGGGTCAGAAGGGCAAGGGATGACTTTCTCCAAGGAGAACAAAAACTGAGTAAGACTTGAGAAGCTCACAGACTCAGCTGACTGCTTTTCAACTCGCACCAATTAAAGGAATTGGGAAGAAAGGAGAAAGCTCCTATTAAAAGGAACATTTGTGGTGTCTCTACCCATATCCCTCTGGAGTTGGAAGGCAATAAACATTATCATTCCCGGTTTGCAGAACATTTGCTGCAAAACACAGACTGTGGCACCCATGTGTAATTAAACATTAAATTAACGGCCTGTAAGCCTTTAAAAAAAAATAACATGAAAAACCAGAAAGAAGTCCGAAGGTCCAGAAATCAGCAGAATATTATGGTGGCTACACTGCCTATCTCAAAATACAGCAGCAACATAAGGATGCTGATCTCAGGGGAAGCAGAGTTTAGCAAACACAGCCTGTCAAGGCCCATTCAAACAGAAACATTATGGTTGGGTGCAAGATGCCCTCCAACTAATGAGGCCCCCGTGAGCCCAAGGATTAGGACAATCTCCTATGTGGACTCAAATAGCCAGCCCAGCGGGCACTCCTCAAACAATCCCAAGTTGCTGAAACATTGGAAAGTAGGAGGCCCAGGTACCTGAGAATTGATGGGAGGAAGGAATTAGATTTCCAGCCCACGTGTTTTTGTTGCACCTGACTAATTCCTGGGGACCAGTCCAAAGATACAGTTGGCCACCATAGCAAAGACACATGTACTACTACTATGATCTGTCCAAGCTTTTCCTTTGGGATTCTTTTCCCCATTGCTCCTGAGAGGCTTTCTCAAGTCATCTGTTTAAGATCCCTTCCTCTAATATTTTCATTCATGAACAATGCTCCTCTATTGCAATAAAATATATCACAATTGGTGATTGTATGATTATTGAATTGTCCATGAAGTTCTTTTTTGTCTTCCCCACAGACTATAAGTTCCAAAGGGTAGGAACCATACTGGCTTAATTCTAGTAATCTTAGTGTCTAGCGTAGTGCCTAGCACATAGGAAACACTGAGCAAATATTTAAGAAACAAATGAAGAAAGAATGAGTGAACAAGTTAGTGAGTAAATGATGCTTTCTATCCCTCCTCCTTAAATGTTGCCTTTGACAACAACTGGTCTCTCTGTAGTAGAGTCTTCCTATGATGTATTTGGGTGGTCTGTTCCACTCAAGCAATCTGTCCCTACCTATGGCTCAGGCTCAGTGAGTAACAAGCCTCATGACTGCACCCCATAGCCACAGTGTATTGGACCAGGCAGGGGCAGCATTCTGGTCAGATCTCCAACTTGAGTGGCCTTTCCTTAAAAACGTGAGCCAGCCACATATTCTCTCTCAGGACTTTGACAAATCAGCACAGAAAGAAGATTCAGTAGATGCTTGAACTGCAAAATAGTGCAGAGTCAGGGCAGGTGTCATGCTGGGGCCACCATCATGGTGTTATCAGATGAATATCAAAATTAGAAAGAAGCACAGGAATTAGGAATTGGCCAGGAGAGGAAGGAGAAGGAAGCTGAGATGTTTACAGAACATGGAAAGCTGTGGAAAGAAAGGCAGAGGTTTCCAGGCCTCCTCAGTTCAAGCCCTTTCAGGAGCCTGCCGCCCTGGTTTCCTGGATTTCTGTTTGATTTTCCCTGACCTTTAAAATACATCACTTCTCCCCCCAAAAACGTGCACATATACACCCCACAACTTTTTATCAAACTAGTTTGAGTGCATTTAGTTCCTTGTAATAAGAACCTGTGCTGCAAGGGACTCCAGCACCCATTGCCCACCCTGTATCTGTCCAGCTCAGCATGGACTAGCTCTGTCCAGGGTCCTGGGCTGCAACCACATCGCCTGCATCTCTGGACCAAGGGATTCAGGGTCTCAGATTCATCCATATTCCCCAATCAAAATGTGGAAAAGACCCCTTCGCCACTTTTACAGAGCTTGTTATTGTTTGAATTGTGCCCCTTTCCCCAAACAAAAGATGTGTTAGAGTCCTAACCCCTAGTACCTCAGAATGTGACCTTCTTTGGTGATCGGGTCTTTATAGAAGTAGTCAAATTAAAAGAGGTCATTAGGGTGAGCCCCAACCCAATAGGACCAGTGTCCTTACTAAAAGGAAAACTTTGGAGAGAGACACAAACACAGTGAGGACTCCATCTGAAGATGGAGGCAGAGATCAGGGTGCTACCTCTACAAACCAAGGAGCACCAAAGATTCCCAGCAACATACTAGAAGCTAGGGGAGAGGCCTGGATCAGATTCTCCCTCACAGCCCTCTGAAGAAACCAACCAATACTCTCCAACACCCCACATAGGTACACAATCATAACAAGAGACAACCTGCATAGAGAAGACATTTCTGAGCAGAACTCAAACCCCCATACAGATCTACCTGGCAGGCCCAGCTTCAGAGCAAACAAATATTTTATCTACACTCACCCACTATCCCTGCCTTGAAGCCTTCTTTTACAGTCCCCAAATTTCATGCCACAGACCACAGGTCATCTGGTATAGACTCAATTCTTACCCCACTACTGCCATAAATTCATATGTTGAAGTCCCAACCCCCAGTACCTCAGGATGTAACCATATTCGGAGAGAAGGTCTTTAAGGATATGATTAAGTTAAAATGAAACTGTTAGGTTGGGGGCCTGATCCAATATGACCAGTGTCCTTCTAAGAATAGGAACAGACACCCAGGGGGCATGCACAGAGGAATGACCATGTGAGGATAAAGTAACAAGAAGCTGTCTACAAGCCAAAGAGCCTTCAGGAGAGACAGACCTATAGGCAACTTGGTCTTAGATTTCCAGCCTCCAGAACTGTGCAAAAATAACTCTGTTTTTTAAGACACCCAGCCTGGGTATTTTTGCTATGGAAGCCTTAGCAAACTAATATATAATCTCCAATATCCTTCTTACCCTTCCTTCCTTCGGAACAGCACTCCTAATTTTTAGTCTCCATTACAAACTACATGTTCTAGCTTCCCTTGCAGCTAGGTTTAGTCACACGATTAGGTGTGGGCCAATAGGATATAAGAGAAAGTGTCAAGTGGGTCATGGCCTCCTTGTTCCCTTCATCCTTCCTGCTGTCTGGAAGGCGAACCTGGTGGCTGAACCTTAAGCAGCCAGTTTGCTTCAGGAGGCAGAAGCCTCATGCCAAGGAAGCAGTGCAGGAGACAGGATGAGCCTCCCTACCACCTCTTCATGGACCATTTATTTCTAGGCTTTCTGTGAGGGAGAAATAAACTTCTAGCTTGGTTAAAGCTACAATTTTGGAGATTTTCTGTCACCCATAGTCATACTTAATCCTACCTGATACAGTTACTTATTCTTTCTAGCTCCTCCTTTCCTGCCCTCCCTTCTCTCCTCCAAAGTGAAAGCTCTCATTACTGACGAGAGTCTCTGGCAGAGGGATTGAGACAGTAAAGGCCAAAAGGTAATGTTAAATATACACCGTATTTTGCTGTGTTTAAGGTGCACATTTTTGCCCACGTTTGTGAGGGAAAAATAAGGATGTGCATTATACATGGGTAGTACTAATTCCAGATCTATATAAATGTTTTTAATTCTTTTATTTATGCATATGCATTAAAAGTATAACTGTAGAAAACAATAACAGTACCTGTATGCAAAATACTATCCTGGAATATGATCATCGGTTTTATATATAAATTAAAAACTGAATTAAAAAATTTAAATGAAAGATTTGTTCCTGAAAGTTTGGGCCAAAAACGTGGGTGCGCATTATACATGGGAGTGCATTGTACAAGGCAAAACACGGTATGTGGACTGCCACAAGATTAACTATGCACGCAGGCAGTAGAAAGGTACATTGTCACTCACTTCTGTTCTTCTACTTTACCCTGTCCCTCTCCCAATTAATTATGCTAACTTCTTACAGATGACAACCTGCTCAAAAATTTCTCTGCTCACAGAATGAAGTCCAAATTTATAAGCATCGCACCCAAAGTCCCTCACAATCTGGCTGTAATCTACATCTCCAATGCTCTTTTTCACTACAAACATCCTCTAAAATGGAAGCAAACTATTTATTGCTTAACTCAAATACCATACACATTTCAACCTCCTGCCTTTGTCTATAATGTTCCTCCACCCAGGTCCCCTCCTAGTGTTGGTGCAAAGAGCCTGGGGTCTGAAGTCAACTGAATTTAAGACTCAGCCCAAGTACTTTCAAGTTCGGTGAACACTGAGCCTTGGTTTCTTCATCTGTAAAATGAAAATAATAATACACTGTCTCACACAGACGTTCTGGAGCCCACCGACAAGATCCTGCACAAGACGGGTCTTGTGAACCATAGTGTACTGCACTTTGTAAGGCACGGCTCTCCCGAGCTTGGCATTAGGGCACATTGCCCTGTGTCTCTCTGGACTCTGCAAACACTGGGTAAGCCCCTTGACCTCAGTCACCGACTTCCATAAAAACAGCCGACTTTCTAAGTGCTTTTCATGCATCCACTTTTCACAACAATCTCATGAGACCCATATTATTATTAGGACCTCATTTCATAAATGAGAAAACAGGACCCAATTTTAACTCAGCTCTGACATCATGGCTCGAGCTTCTAACTGTGCACACAGATCTCTTCAAGGGCAGAGCTGCGTCTTTTCCTACTTGTGGCCACAGTGTCTTGTCCATGGAAACTCCTACCACACCTCTACCCCAGGGTCCTCTCTGCAGCTCTAATGGATCACATGTTAAGGCTCCAACAAGACAGGAAAAATAACCTGCCAGCGGTCTACATGAGGGTCCCCCTGCTGCCCACCAAAACAGCAAGCTGAGCAAGAAGCCAAGCGGTTCTGGTGATGAAGTGGCCTCCTGCAGAGCCAGCCTCCCAGACAGACAGACTCCAGCAGCCTGCATCCCTTAGGCCAGAGGAAACTGTGGCTAAATTCCACCCGCTCTGCAGAGGAAACCAAACGGGAATGCAAAGCTCACGCTCTCCTTGTGTTAGGCCTGGCTGAGACTCTAGAGATATTCCATGAACCCCCTAATCCTTTCTGTGGCTCTCTATCTTTGTCTTCCTCTAAGGCTTCATATTCATGATCTCAAATAAAAGAACACCTGGAAACAGAAAAGCAGTAACACCTAGACTTACAATGAGAAAATCAGAACACAAACCTGCCTGCAAATAGCGATGGTGTCAGAACTCAAACCCAAACTCGTTTCACTCCGGGCACTGTTCTTTCTGTCGGATGACTCCAGTGTCCTCTGTCACCGTAACCTAAGCCTTGCCTTTTCCTTTCATCCACCCAGAGCCTGCAGATGAGGGGTGAAGCTTGCTGTCCTTAGTTCTGACAGTTACGGGCACAGAAAAAGAGATCACTTTGATGAGCTGGCAACTAGCAAGTACTCTCTGGCTCCCTGGAGGGTCACAGACCTTCTGACCCCCCATAAAATAGAATCTTCATACGTCGGCATGAAAAATGTCTTTGCCATCAGCTCAAGAAGCCTCCAGGTCTGGAGCCTAACAGAGTTCCCAGACCCCAAGCATGTAAGTGGGATTGCCTCCGTTACGGAGGGTGAGAACATACTCCACCCTGTCACCACATCCCACCCTGTAATGTCATGTCCTCGACTGGGCCTCCATGCAGAGCACAAAGTCTAAAAACAACAATTCATATCATTTAGTGAGGATTACTTATGCAATGGTCATTCTTGGAACTTTATGTGAATTAACTCATTTAGTACCCCCACAACCCTGGGAAGCAGATGCTGTTATTGTCCCCATTAGGTAGACAAGGAAACTGAGGCCTGGAAAGAGCAAGCGACTTGTTGAGGTCACAGGGCTGGGAAGTGGAGTCCAAGAACGGGCAGTCTGGCACCAGAGCCCATGATCTTCACCCCACAGCACAGGGCCTACAGAGCAGGAACACGCTGCAGCCCTTGGGATGGTGGGTGGGGTTCCACCACCACACTCAATCTCCCCCATTAACTGCCCTAGTTACCCTGGACCACCCATACTGTCCTTGTCTGCCACCCAGGCACCTTTGCTCTCCTGTCCATCCTGCCTCCCTCCACAATGGTTTGGCATAAACCTGTTCATGTCCCTCCCCTGCTCACAAGCCCTCGGTGGCTCCCCATTGCCTAAGTGGAAAAAGTCTCAGCTTCTTGGCCTGGCATTCATAGCCTTCTGAA
The DNA here is from genome assembly GCA_007922815.1 of Macrotus californicus. Lineage (NCBI taxonomy): Eukaryota > Metazoa > Chordata > Mammalia > Chiroptera > Phyllostomidae > Macrotus > Macrotus californicus. The sequence goes on along the minus strand of VMDR010012956.1, from coordinate 11,528 downwards.
ATGTAACTCTGACTTGGTTTGGGCACAATCATTCCCTTCAATGCACCCTGCCCCCCAAGGCGGAAGGAGCAACCTCTTTCTTTCCTGGATACACACCATTTACGTCCCACTTTCACGTCCTAGGCCACATCAATCCCTCTATCCACACTGGCCTGTAACATTGAATGGTGCCCATCTTCCCCTGAGAAGAGTTTCAACCCGATACCCCCCGGCTGGAAGGGCCAGAGTGAGAGAACCTTTGAAGTCAAAATGGTCTTCAGTGAGTCTAGTTCAAACTTTCCATTTCGGAGATGGAGAAAATGAGCCCCCTGGAGGGTCTGGATTATTATCTGTTCTCTGAATGGGGACTATGCATCTTAAGACAGTGCCTACAGTGCAGTAAGTGAAGGGACAAGTGTTGAGTTCTCCAAGGCAGTGTTTCTCCCATAGTGGCCTTGGGAAACCCCGTTACTCTCCACACTTGGGTCCTCCAGCCTCTGACCTGCTCAACCCTCCTCTCTGGCGGTGGTGTCTGGTATCTGTCTGAGTAGCAAGCCCTAGAGAGGTTTTTAAATTTACACCTCAGTTTGAAAACCACATTGAGTCTATGGGGATTGCACCACAGATGCCACTTGGTAGAAGGAGTCCCGCTACCTGAAGCCTCCCTTCCCCCAGCCACCACTTCCGCCATGGGCCGAGGCAAAGGCCTCTGGGACCTTAGATGGCTGAAGCTGATACGGCTGGCTTCTTGGATACCCCTAGTTAACCTGGTGGGATCCTCTCTCCCTCCAGGCTCTCTAGGGCTGAGTGAAGGATCCCTGCCCTCTAGCCCCGGGCCCCAAGCCTACACAACCTTCTGGACCAACTACTCAGCCATATCAGAGGTCACCTGACCCAGGAGGAACAGGCAAGGGAAGCTGGCAGATGGGTTACGCTTTGGACAGAGGTGGAGGGAGCATGCTGGGCCAGGCAAGGGCAGCCCAGGAAAAAGAGCAGTGCTTGCTCTATAAGGCCAAGTCTGCAGACAGGGAGTCGGAGTCCACTCCTCAGACAGCGGAGCCTGGCATGGAGAGCCCAGTTGCCAAGCGCTGGGCTGGGCCCCATCTGGGGAATACACAAGCATTTGTGAGAGGGGGCAGCCTGCGGAGTGGAGGGAGAGGGTGCGGCTGAGCGCAGCCTGCTGGGCGGGGTGCCCACCTTTCTCTTCCACTGCCTCCTCTTCCCCGCCCAGCTGGTGCGCAGCAGGCTGAGGGAGCCACTGAGTGCCCTCGGACCTTGAATCAGCGCGCGCTGCCAGCGCCCAAGCCGCTGGCTGCTGGCTTCCGCAGCATCTTTCTGCGCGCCCTTCCCTGGCCACCTGCCCTTTTCCCAGCCGCGGATCCCACGCCCACACCTACCCACGCCATGCCGCTCCTTATCAGTTTTGCGCCAGGGAGCCATGCTGGGCCGGGGGCCTGCGGGCCCCTGGATTCGCCCTGCGGGGAAGCAGCCCGGGGGTGGCAAGGCGCCTGCCGGGCCCCACTTCCTTCCTCTTTTCAAACTGTCTCAGGCCCGCCCTCCTCTCCTCCCTGGGGCGCCCAGCTCCTCCCCCTCCCTCAGGGTGAGCAGGGGCATGTTAGGAGGCTACTGGCTAAACGACCAGAAAGCCCCCCGAAAAACTGGGGCCACCCCAAGTTTGTCTCCTCCCCAGGCGAGTGGGCAGAGGCTAAGCAGGTACCTGGGGCCACCCAGGCTACCACCGCAAGTGGAGGAAGTGCCCAGATAACTGGGCCTAGTGATTGCCCAGAGCTGCCTCCCAGCCCCAGCTCAGCACTGGCGTGGCTGGGAGCTCAAATCCACTCTTATCACTGTGCGACTAGAGCAGATGCCTTCATTCTTCTAAGCCTCGGTCTTCTCATCTGGCCAATGGGATATCAGCACCTGCTTCCTGAGACTGTTGTGAAGGTTAGAGAAGACAATGCATGCAGCAGGGAACACATAAGTGTTACTGTGAGGATTAGAGAAAGAACGTATGCAGTCGGTGACACATAAGAGTTAAATAGCCACTGGAGAGGAAGTCACTTGCGGTTTTTATCCTTTTGGTGCCGCAGACGCATTTGAACATCTGATGAAAGCTCGAGAACCTCTTCTCTGAAAATACACGTGTGCAGGATTTACCAGCAATGCCAGGAGGCCAAGGGTGCCAGTGACAGGGACCCCAGAAAGGGGCCCTAGAGTTGGGCTAATGGAGACATGTCTTGGGGAAGAAACCCTCATTTTTGCTCTGTGAGCAGATTCTATCAAGAAACAAAAAAACGTCTCCTTGATCCACAGTGATAAGACTGAGTTAAAAGTCTTCCTGAGTTTTCTTTCTTCATTCATAACTCGCACCACTCCGTTCCTGCCTTATACTAGAGCGCCAGTAAGATAAACTAAGCAGTATCACAGCTGACAGGCAGCTATGGCAAAATATTAATTTCATTTTTCTAAAGTTACTTCCTTTTCAATTTTTTCGCAGCACAAATTGGGGGGATATCATTTACAGTGAGCAGCTGAATCAGTCAGGACTCCACCGGAAAAACAGAAATATATATATGAACACGGGATTGGCTAAGCAAGTCCGAAGTCTGTAGAGCAGGCCAATAGGAAGAGGTCTGGAAATTCTCAGGCAGAGGCAGAGGCTGCTGTCCACAGCAGGAGTTTCTCCTTTTTCAAGGGAAGCTCAGTTCAGGCTTTCCAACTGATAACCTGAGGTCTCCTCAGATTATCGAGGATAATGTCCTTCACTTAAATTCAACTGATTATAGATGTTAATTACATCCACAAAATAACTGCAAAAGCAACACCTAGATTGGTGTTTGATTAAATAATTGATTAGGGTCACACCGAGCTGACTCTTACCACTAACCACCGCAGCAGTATTGCAAATTGGACTACACAGGAAAGGCTGGTGAATTTTTTTTCCCTAAAAAATCAGATAGTAAATATTTCAGCCTTTGCAGGCCAAAGGGCATAATCGAGGCTATTATGTAGGTACTTGCAGAAAGGAGGAGAAATCAAGTTTCCACAATTTTTATTGAGAAAATTCAAAATTTGATATTAATAATTGAGCCTATTCTTTTGTGACACTGGCCTAGTAATAAAAAAATATTTTTGAGATCACATTTCATTTCACTGGAGGTCAAAGTTAGTGTTCCTTTTCATCAAAATAGACTGCAACCGTTCATCTGTTAATGGTGATCTGTAATGGAATTACAGATCTCTAGGCCCTTGTGAGGTTATGGTATGCCTGGGAAACTTGGGTCACACAGGATAATCTGCAAATATGATTTAGGGTGGGGCTGACCATGCCAGAAAGACCAACAGTGTGATGCACACAGACAGATGTGAGCACTGGGCCACACAATGCCAGCTGATCTGGAGGTTGAGATCAATCATGTGGGCAGTCAATCAATCACGCCTACGTGACAGATCCCCGATAAAAACTTTCAACACCAAGGTTTGGGCGAGCTTTCTTGAATGGCACTACTCCATCCGTACTGTCACACATGGATGCCGGGGAAAGTCACACACCCTGACTCCATGTGGAGAGAACGACAGAATTGTTTGGCACTTCCCTGGACTCTGCTCCATGCTCTTCCCTTAGGTCACTCAAATCGGTGTCCTTTCTCAGTAGCAAATGGTAACTGAGCAGAGCAGCTGTCAGTGAGTTCTGGAAGTCCTTCTCTGGAATTGCTGACCCTGAAGGTGGTCTGAGGACTCCCCCAAACTTGCAGCAGGTGTCAGAAGTGAGAAGACTTTTCCATTGATTGCTCACCCTCCAAACTCGGTAGCTGGCTAACTTGAACACTTGGCTAAAATTCTCAAAAGAAGGTACTGCCAAATACTAATATCAATCCATGAGCATAAAATTTTATTAAGCATTTTCATTGCTCAGAAGGCATTTATAGAGTTCTATTAAATCTCTTGATGTTTGCCTCTTAGCACGTCACTATGTTCCAGATTAATCATTTCCAGTTGAAAGCGAGGGGGAAGCGCCTCAACGGCCCAGCTGAATAGATCTGGAAATTTAAAAATTTCATTTGCACTTGTAGTGAGGTCTGAAAAACCCTGCTGAAACTGCAGTTTGAGCCTGGAAAATGTGTTCACTGAAAATCTGTGGAGAAATGGAGCTCTCACATTTTGTTTTCATTTTTGACAACACGGGAAGTTTTCAAAGCAGCTCAGTTTCCCTGGTTTAAACATTGAATGTCATCAAAATGACCTTTACCATGGTATTCTGCATTAACCTATTGCTTTGCTTTGCAATTTTGGCTGACATCCATTAAGAAACATGAAATGTTTAGCAAAAGCTAATTTCCAAAGTTATCCAGTGTTCACTCATAGTGGTTGAAGGCTATTCTTGTTAAAGAAAAATTTCAATCTTGACTCTGAGCTCAAAAAGCCACAGATGACTTATTATTGTTAAGCCAGCTGCTCTGTGGTTGGTAGGGCAAGGTAGAATGTCCGGCTACCATTTTTGACAAAAGTCACAAAATAGACAACGGTTAAGTCCAGAAGAGCTAATGCAATCCACCTTTGACACGTTTGGTTCAACAACATAATAGACTCAACTATTTCCCACAGAGTACCTTCTGATGAATAATACATACAACAAGTTCGCATAGCCTTTAAATGCTTTACACTTTCATAAGCTTTCTAAATTTGTCCAAAGGCCTTTTTCTGCTCCACACATACATTTACTCCCAACAGTTGTTACTTAGCAGATTCTCCTTCAGGCTGTACTGAATTAGTGTTTCCTCATTCTCTTTAAACATATTTTTGCCCATATTTTTTTTTCACATGAGCAGTTCTTACGCTGATTCTTCATTCAGTTCAAAGTTGGCATTGACTTGTCAAATAAACACAACTGAGCTGTATTGGTTAACGTGTGGCAACTCATCAAAAGCCAAGGACAACCACCAGAAATTACTTACCTTGCTTTTAAACTGATTATTGATGTTGCTGCCAGTGTCTTCAACTCTTCAAGCAACCACTGTCACCCACAGGCTGATAGTCTTCAACTACTTCTCTGGACACACTGCACCTGCTGCTACAATCAAACATAATCTCATTAATTGACCATCAATAACTGTCTTTCCTCGTGTAGTTAGGAAATGAGCCACTTGAAGACCTCCTTTGGTGGCAGTCTTATTTTCACTTTTAGAAAAAAAAAATTATGCTGTGATGAGCTGCTCTGTTTTAAATGTACTAATTTGTCTGGCCATTACTTTCTTGCGGCTGGGAGTGTTGTGATGTGTGCTTACTCTATTGTGTTGTATTCTTTCAGCACGGCTGTAGCACCCTGGCAGAATAAACACGATGTTTTCCTATCCAATCGATCACAAAATAGATCCACATTCCACCATGCCTTAAAAGCGTGGCATTTGGATCCCACTGTACGTTCTTCTTTTGTTGTCTTGGTATGGTGGCTGTCGCGCAGACAGTTACAACAAAATGTGGCTGTATGGTGACATGCACGGCACTTGAAACACTGTGGAGTTGCAGTCACATCCCTGAGATTTCCAGGCTGATGGCCGGCACTGCGAACCACACGAGCACCATATGAAGCCTTTGCTGCACGTGGTCAGCTCTGCCCTTGTGGTGTGAAAGCAGCTATAGATGATACGTCAGTGAATGAGCATGGCTGTATTCCAATAAAACTTTATTCAATTATGGATGATGAAATGTGCATGTCATATACTTTCCACATGTCATGAAATATTCTTTTTATTTCTCTTCAACTATTTAAAAATGTTAAGAATTATCCTTAGTTCGAGGTCCATACAAAAATGTCTGGTGAGTCAGATTCGGTCGGCGAACCACAGTTTGTCCTCCCTTGCTGACATAATTCTGTTCCTTTTAAACCCATGGTGACCTGAGAGATGCTTGTTTTTCATCTTTGCTTTCTGTGTCTTTTCTTTTTTTTTTAAGTCCTCACCTGGGGATACGTTTATTGACTTTAGAGAGAGAGGGAGGGAGGAAGGGAGGGGAGGAGGGAGAGAGAGAGAGAGACATTGACTGGCTGGCTGGTTGTACACGCCCCAGCTGGAAATCGAACCTGCAACCTAGGTACGTGCCCTGATCGGGGATTGAACCTGCAACACTTCGGTGTATGGGACAATGCTCCAATCAACTGAGCCACCCAGCCAAGCCTCATCTTAGGTTTGTGACACACACACACGGACGAGTTCCCATCAACAGTGTGGTGAATAAAGCACTTGGTGGGCGGCCAAGGGTGGGTGGTAGCGCCAGAAGGTAATAAGCTTGAAACTTGAGCATGGAAGATTTTCTCCTCTATTCGGCTTGCAACACAATCTGAAATAGGGATGTTTTTAAAATAATGTTGAGCCAACAAATTGTTCCACATTAAAAGAGTTGAAAAATTGCTTGTAGTCAAGGGAGATGAAGTTTAGAAAGTTATTTTGACTGAAGGTTAATGAACTTCTTAATAGAGTGGTCCTTAATATAGACATCTTTAAACTTCATACTGATTAGTATATGGCTTTTATATTTCTGAAATATAAGTTTTTTATTACTTTTTATTTTACTTAATGACTCTATGGCATCATGAAAAATTTTGGCGAGAGATTGATGGTCAAATATAAAAATCTGATTAAAACTACTTAAAGAATTTACGACAATCTCGGTGGCACAGTTTCAGAGACTATGAGATAACTAACGATTAGCAGTAAACTATTGATGGCTCTCCTGTCATATAAACTCTGAGCGATGACCGTGGCAACACAAACTTCTCTGGCCAAGACCTCTCCTTAGGTCCAGACCCAAGTGCCCAACTGCCCCCTGAAACCCCTTCCCCGCCCCACATCAATGGCTCTACTTCCAAAACCAAGCCCATCTGCATAGTCACAGCCCAGGCCCATCCCCCTTCCGACTACCTATCCTAGGGAACAGGTGGAGTGACTCTGGAATGCAGACTCTGCATTCCAATTGATGTGCTAGAATCCGTACTCCATCACTAACCTTGCTGCGTAGTTTAGAGCAAGTTATTGCGCCTTTCAACGCCTCAGTTTCCTGAAGAAGGGAAAAAAAAAACTGCCAACATTTATCAAGCACTTACTGCATGCCAGTCTCTGATTTAACCCTTTACATGCATTATGGCATTTAATCCTCAAAGTAGCCCTATTAGGTAGGTAACGTTATTATCCTCATTTTGCAATTAAGTCAATGGAGGCCAGAACAGTACGACCCCTTATTATGGCCATCAACTGCTGTGACTGCCTATGGGTGGTATCATCGCCTTCCACTTCACTCAGGTCAGAAGTGACTCATTTAAACCCCTTTCACCCCAGATGATTATCTCAAAGACAGCTCTTGGATATGCTCTCTCCCCCATTTCCTTACCTTGTTCAGAATCCTCCTCCTCTGAAACTTGGACTTGAGCTCCCTGCCTCCAGTCTTGCCTCCTTCCAATCTCTTCATCATACGACTTTCTAGATGCTTTGCCCAAGCAGTTGTGATCTTTTGAAACTCCCAAAATAAGCTAGAAAAGGCAAGCAAAGCAGGTTTGTGGTGACTTTGATAAATCAAGGCGTTCCACAGAACAGCACCATGCCAAGCCTCCAGGTCGAAGAAAATCATCTAGACCCATGTTTAGGCAAATCGCAGAAATCTCTTTCCCTAAGGCACAGCAGAACGAACGCTTTTAAGTTCCAGTTTTCTCAGAATCATAGATTCAGGTCTGACATTTTGCTACAATTCAATAGTATGGCTGTAATGGTTATTAAATATTAAAATATTTCCATAGCAGTTGCTAAAATGTCACTGCCTCAAGTCCCTGAAGTTCCCCCCTCCTATTCTTGCCTTGGGAAGCCCTCCCTGGGCACCAAGTTTGTGCCCCATAGTTTATGGGGGTGGGCTCCCTTTCCTGCACATCTCCTCAACTCTCAGAGTGCAGCTGGACCCAGGGTAGCTAGGAGTCGTCTTCCTGTCATGTCAGGGTCTTCTGGCCTACCCTTCAAGGTGTCTGTCACGTGGCTGTCTTTGGGAATTGCAGCCTTCACAGAATTATTCCGTATTTTCATCATCTCTTCTTGTGTTATTCATGAGTCCTGACAAATAGCTTCTGTGAGCTTGTTCCAAGCGATGCAAATAGTCTGGGGCTAAAACTTGTACTTACCTAACTCTCACTTATCCGAGGAAACTCTAGGTGCCTCTCAGGACCAAACAAGACTGGGTAGGAAGGACTTGAGTGCTCAGAAGTAGTTACGGGCCCTGAAGGAGGCAGCAGCAACACCAAAGAGCACATACAGGTGGCGATGCATTCAAGTCAGTCCGCCTAAGGCAACAGCCAAATCTCCAGAAGTGAATGTGGGCGTGGCACTGGAGATGAGCGAGGGTCAAATGCTCTCCTGCTTAATAGGGTTCACTCTACTCCATTAAACGGTAAATAGCCTCAAACCTTACTAATTAACACTTCATATGGCTGCCAGCGGGATCTGTCTACACAGCAAAACGAAGATGTCGAAGATGTCAAAGATGTCGAGGCCTCCATACCCTTCAGGATACTAGTTACACTCAGAAGAACATCCTGCAGGCCCCTGATGACTGGATTCTGGCTGTCCTCTACAGCTTCATTTCCTGCCTCCTCTGCTCCGCCCCTTCTTACAGCCCCGCCCCCTGCACCCAAAACATGCACACAATCACTCCACACCATGTGACAACGTGTGACAGAGGTGGCGTCTCGCTTCATGGTTCTGCTTAAAGTCTCCTAAATGTGCCACAGTTTCTCACACCTCTGTGTGCTCTCATCTTCCCCCCACATAAAAACACGTCCTCTGCCTCCAGGAAGACTTCTCTGTGCTACCCACCCCACCCGTGCTCACTTGTGCAGTTAGAACCCTCCTGCAGCTCCACAGCAGTTCATTCTCATGAACTGCTGTTCTCACTCTTTAACTGCCTCTCCTGTCCAGAAGCTCCTGGCAGGGCTGCCAAGGCTCACCCTCTATGTACAGTGACATCAACCGGGGTTCTCAGCCATGCCTGACCAGCACCGAGTGATTCCTCACCTAGACACAACTGGACAGTCAACGGAGGTCCAGCATCAGCAGTCCCAAAGGCCAAATCTGAAAGATGACCTATTTGTTTCTCACGGTGTTTAGTGTTTTTGAAATGTCCACAATTAGCAAGAGATTTCTAACCTAAACTTCTAGATTTCTAGTTTTTCTCAAGTTAAATAGGGAGGGCTGGCAACGCAGGGTCTGCATTTCCACAAGGCAAGAATCAGCGGGAGGCAGGCAGCTCTAGTTGATGTTCTTCAGCCGGAGGAGCATGCACTCCAGTTTGCTGCAGCCCCCCACAATCCCTCTCCCCCCCAGTACTGAGGCCAAGTCTCAGTCACCATTTATCATTAAACTATTGCTTTTCTTAAGGTAAAGACAAAAATGAAAAACTACTTGAGCTCATGTTCTGTTGAAAGTGGGAAAACAGGAGAGACCGACAGGATATACATATATTTCAAGAAACATGGGAGAGAAATATATTTAGAAAACATATATTTACAGATGTGAAGAAGAGTCCTAGATGTAGGTCTGTGTCAAGAGTTCTCCTTCGGTCGCCATAATAAGGCAAACCCAGTTTACTTCATTCATTCAAGGTACCTGCTGAGTCCCTGTAAACATCTGAGATGTGACCCCCCCCCACCCCAGGGTGTATTGGAAATAAGGTAGGCCAACATTTTTTTATCAATAGGGGGGCTTTGTATTGGGTGATAGCAAACCAAGCCAGTCAGGAATACCAATAGCAGTAGGTGATCCTGAAAAAGCAAATTGCTAGAGCCAAGGTTGCCTCTTGAACAATCTCAGTCCAGAGAAATCAAGATCAGAGCAAGGCCATGGCTAACAGGACAGCAAACTTCTCACATGCTCTTGCATTCTGGCAGGAAGCCTACAACCATCTGGGTGTGTCTCTTCCCTGAGAAGTCCAGTGCACACCTGTACAGCATGCTGCGGTCATTGACTTGCTTGGCTCCCACCCATCCCTGGAGGCTGAGGGTTCCTTTACTTCACACTTATCGAGAGCCCGTCATGTAAAAAGTGGTGTGGTGGGCACTGAAGACATACCTTGGCAAATAACACCAACAACGTTCCTTCTTCTGTGGATCTTGTAGCCTAGCAGGGAAGGCAGAAAATCAACAAAGACACGATAAGTTTTAATAAAGAAAATTAACCAGCAAAATCATACAAAGAGTGTTTTGGGTCCTGGCCAGGTGGCTCAGTTGGTTGAAGCATCATCCCATACACTGAAAGCTTGTGGGTTCAGTCCCTGGTCAGGGCCTAGGGCACATATCTAGGTTGGGGGTTCAATCCCCAGTTGGGACACATACAGGAAGAAAACAACTGATGTTTCTCTCTCATATCTATATTTCTTTCTCTCTCATCAATGCTTCTCTCTCTCTCTCCCTTCTCTCTTCTCTCTTCTCTCTCTTCTCTGAGGCTCATTTGTGGCCATGACGAACAAAGATAAAACCTAGACCTCTCTGCAATCATGAAGAAACAGAAAAAAAAAAGAACATTATATAAAGTACAAAACTTATCAAACATCTCCCTATCATGGCTCACGTGAGTAACTGGTGCTTTTTTTCTTTTAATCAATTTCAGCTTGGGCCTCATTCTAATCTTAAATCCTTCGTTCTATGTGGGATTTATTAATATATCTAATTATATAATTAACTCTGCTTCCTTCAACATTACCCAGAATCCCCACACAAGCCCAAAAGCTGTCACAAAACTCTTTCTTACACCCCCTCACTGAGTCACCCTATGGCTCCCCAGCATGTTCTGCTTCAGGTTTATTGCTGGTGGTCTTTGGGTGGAAGGCATCAACAAATGCCAGTAGAGGATTTTAAGAAGGAGCTGATACAATCGTTAAAAAAAATTACTCTCATTGGAAAACACACTCTATAGGTTAAGAATAAAGGCAATGAGACCAGTGTGAGGCTGTTTTAGCACCCAGGTAAAGTTGATGAGTGGATCAAAGTGGTGAGGGCAAAACAGTCAAATTCAAGATATACTTCAAAGGCGGCATCAGCACGACTTGCCTATAAAGCATGTGGATGCAAAGAGAGATAAGTACACAGCCAAAGCCAGAGATCCAGAATAAAATCAGCTTAAAGAAGGCAAAAGCCTATTTCCTATATCTTTTTCACATAAAGTCCCAGTTGTCATTGCAGCTCTATGAAATTATCAGGAATGCAGGCTCCTTCCTTTTTTCCCATTCCACCGTGCCTCAGGTTTACGAATAGGCAGTCCATGATCCACGATGGCTCCCCCACCTCATGCCCATTCCAGCTAGCAGAGGGTATCACAGAGGAAGGAGAGGGCAGGGCTGAGAAGAAGCACTCATCATTCTGCTTACACTCCTGTGTCCAGGACCTGGTTCTGTGGCCACACCTAACTGGAAGGAAATTTGGGAAATATAGTCTTTATGGTGGGCCATATATCCAACTAAATCGTCTATTACTAAGGAAGAACAGGAAAAGTTATTGAGACAGTGGAGGGCCAAGACAAAGC
>VMDR010012955.1:0-25688 GCA_007922815.1 Macrotus californicus | reverse complement strand
TATCTTCCTCTAAAGCCAACAAAATCATCAAAACTGTATCTAAATAACAATAAGGTAGGGGAATAAGCCAACCGAAACCAGACAACTGTGCAGTGCTGCTGATGGTCACACTTTTACTGCTGACTGCGCTTCTTCCCTCTGGACCAGGGGGAGTTGCTAGGCAAACTTCTTCAAATAAAGTCTCTGGCTTCTGAGAAGACACTGGGAAATGGGGAATGCTGAGTCAGGGCTGGGTTCTTTACCAGCGAGGGATAAACCTGGGTTCCAGTCCTGCCTCTTTCCCTACTACTAGCTGCATGATCTTGGGTAAAGAATACAAGAACTCCTTCTGATCCGCGTTTAATGTTTCTGTTTGTTTGTAATTTTCTGAGTGCAAGTTCAAGACTCTGGAAGGCACAGTAACTTTAAACCACAATGGTGCATTTTGTTCAAAGAAGCAAGAATTTACTAAGTGACTAGCCTATGACTGGAAGAATAAACCCTTTTTCTGAAGTCCCAAGGCCTTACAATGGTTGCCTTACTTCTGGTCTCCGGACTTAATCTATTCCTGATACTTTCCCAGAATTTTAACATGTTCAGTAAATCTTTTGGCCATGCTTATGATAGCTATAATAATAAATATCATATTTGAAACACCTACTATGTGTCAGTTTCCATGACAACTGACTAATATGCATGATATTACTTTCTTACCAATCCCTCCCACAAGTCGACCTATGACACTTTATAAACATGTCACCCAGGACTTCCCCAAGGCCCCACTGAGAACTGACAGAGGTGAGGTAACAGAGCTGCTAACTCCAAAGACTCTCTGCTGCATGCACGTGAAGCCATTATACAGACTTACCGCCAGCATCCCACAGTTTTTTTTCACTTAAAAAACTTTAATCAAAACAATGCATTACTTGGCTTTCCAAGTTACTACTACCGAAAGAAAACAGCATTCCGAATCCCACTTCTCAGAAGCAGCCACTTCCATCTCGTTTAGCTGTTCTATCTGATATTTGCTCCCTTATTTCTTTTAAAAAATGTACTCACTATGCTATTTCTCGATTTAACAATATTTAAAAATTATCTATTGACTTCCTACTATAGAAGATGAAGAGTTAGCCCTGTTAACCACCAACCCCTACACCTCTCCTCTTTCCATCAACCCAATATAAATGTCATAGCTTTTAATTACATCAATATTTCGTATCGACATCATTATGATTAGTTATTATCTTTCTTTTACACCTTTTTGCTTTCCCCAGAGATAATATTTGCCTTTTTGTTTCTTTTACTTAATTTTCTATATACCTATTATTAAATCTCCCCCAACTCATTATTGAATTTTAAAATTTCTCTCAGTATAGTATAACAAATCTGGTAATCCATAGACATCATGTTTTAAGGGCCTTTTTTCAGGAGACTTTCATCCCGTTGGCCCTGGACTGTCATCTGGGACTTTCTTTTACTAAGAGCATACAATGCCCTGTGTCTCTCTCTTGTTTTCTGAATCTAAGTTTTCTTCTCTCTTGGTGTTCCTTGTTTTAATATAGCATATATTTTCATAGTTTGCTGAGGAAGCACACATAGGTGGTCTGTGTTTTGGAGGGGCTTGCATATTAAAAAATCACTTTAATCTCACTCTATTTATACAAAGGTAATTCAACTGCAAATAGAATTCCAAGTTGAAATTAATATCCTCTCCAAATTCTGAAACTATTTCTCCATTTTCTTCTAAGCATAAGCATTGCTACTAAAACGTCTCATGAATGTCAATTTGTATTTCTTTTTATGTGAAATGGCCCTATTTTCTCTGAGAATAGAATAAACATTTATTCTTTATCTGTGGCTTACCAAAATTTCACAAAGTTAGTTTTTTTAAACTGGATATCTTTGTATGTGTATGTGCATGTGTGTATGTATGTAAGCATGTGTATATGCTAGGCCCTTAATATACTCGTCCCTTGAAAAAAAGTTCATGATCTTCAACTCTGGGAATTTTTAATATTTTCGAATATCATGTCTTTAAAATTTTTCTCTCCTCTATATTATTCATTTTTTGTGAAATTCCCCTTAAATGGATGTTAGTCTTCTGGGTGAATTCTCTAATTTTCTTATATTGTCTCCTTGCTTTTTCATCAAGATGTCCTTGATTTTAATTTCCAATTCTTCCACTAATTTTTTAAATTATACTACAAATTATTAATTTCCATCTTCCCGTGGTCTTATTTTTTTATTGTGCCTGTTCTTGTTCCATGGTTACAATATCTTCCCCTATCTTTTGAGGATATTACAGTTTTCTGAAGTTTCCAGCTTCAGCTGGAAGTGCAGTCTACATTTCCTCAAAGCCCTTTTATGCTGCTTATTTGATTCCACCTTTGCCTTTCACATAGGAAAGCTTTTGCAACTGTCTGGTGATCTTTAGTTTTCCTTCTGTATTTAAGAGTAAAGCAAAAAAGACTGACTAGAATCGCCGCGTTTATCAATGGAGTTTAATCTACTGGTGGGCCTTGATCGGGCAAGGAACTGGCCTTGGGACTGTTTTCCCCAAACATCAGTAATTGTAGTCCTTTTTGTCTTGAGACACTCAAGTTTCTCCAGAGGAGTCCTCTGTTCTGCTGCCAGGAGGTTAAAATCTTGGCTTCCGGCATTCTGAAGAAGGCCGGGTAGGTTTTGCCATTGAAGGTGAAGATGTCCTCAACCTCTTTGTTTTCAATAGGATGCCTTAACTCTTTCCTGTAACTAAGCCTGGAGTCTCCCTTCATTAATTCCTTCAAAACATAAACTTCTCGTTCATGCTCATGTGGAACAAGCAGAGACATCTCGGGGTGGAGGAGTGTCTAATGCAGACTTTCAGCTCAGCCTTTGTTTTCACCCCCTACCCTGCACATCCAGGGTTCAGTGGTATAACCCTGTGCAGTTCCATCAATCGGATCCCTCTTCAGACTCTGACATCACAGTTTTTTCTCACTACAACCGTTGCTACTGGCTCTTTTTCCTTTTCCAAAAATATTTTTTTTACCCACCTTTATTTTCTTTTCCAATTGTTTTTTGTCCCTGGGATTTATACCTTTTTAACCCTTTGCTATCATTTTTGTGGGATTTGAGGAATCATGAAGGCCAAAATGGAAGTCAGCCCTTCATGATTAATAGCACACTAGTGCATGCACTGAGAGCCATAAAGCAGAGAAGATTACAAACCTAATTCTCTAAACACCTGGAACATCAGGCTGTTTCCAATACAAGGCTGCAGTCCGATGCAAACTAGGGTAACTGAAATGTAAGCTATTGCTGCTCATATGTGCACTGAAGACCTGGACGTTTATAAATTCATTTATTTGCTTCATCTCCATCTAAAGTGTCACAGAGGAGGGATTAATTAGCCCCACTTTCCATATAGAGAGATAAAGAAGAATTGCAATTAAAATGTATGTTCCAGAACATTAGCAAATCAAGGAAGAAGCCAGGACTAGATTCTATATATGCTAACACTTAGGTCTTTTTTATCAGTCAATCCCAACAGTGAATGATTTTTTCAATCATTATTACTGTTCTTGTTGCTGTTACTAATTACATCAGCATCTCCCTAGTTCATATACAGTTCAGATTTGCTCAAGACAACATATTACCCAATGTCATATTATCATAAAGCCTTCCAGATACACCTGTTCAGAATTTAACAAAGTATTGAAGAAAATAGCATCTGATTTTCACCTATGTATACATTTTTCCCCAAGAACTGTTTTCAAGCAAGAGCTGGAATATTCTAGCTAGTGGGAAGAAAGTCATTAGCCCTTTTCCGAAGTAAAGTGCAGGAAGATGAAAGGATGCTCACACCTGTGTAAGTGAGTAGGTGTGGCCAAAGATCCATCTCCTGATGGCTGCCTAGAGTCTGTTCATCCTCTTCTCCACAGATTTGCTGACCCCCTTCCTCTCTCCGCCCTCTTTCTCTTCCCCCTCCCACTTCCTGTCCTCCTTCCCTTCCAGTGTGGAGGGGCTGCTCCCTGTACTCTTCTCTGGATGAAAAGGCTACTCTTCTCTCCTTGACATCTTGCTAGGCTGTGAATACACATCTACTAATTTGCATTTGGTGCAGGAAAAAGAGAAAGGGGGGGGTGGTGAAGGAAAAGAAAAACACATAGTCACACATTCCCTGACTTCATGGCTACCAAGGGGACACGTTCAGTCAATGACAGAGAATTTTCACTTTGTCTCTCTCTGCCTCCCAAACCCTCCCGTCTCTCCATCACACCAGCTGCTGCTTTGGCCCCACCCAGCCCAGGCTCACTTGCTCTGCTCTGAGGCACCCAGCACAGAGGGGGCGTCTCAGTCCTCACCCCTCCCCCACTCAAGCGCTCAGACACTGCTGACACTGACCCTTTGTGTGAGACTCCAGGCCCAGAGGAGTTTTCTTGCAGGATACAATCTCAGGAGGGCCCAGAGGCCTTGTTAGCAAAGGCTGGCCCCAGGGGTTGTGTGACAATGACTCCAGGGGCTGTGCCTGTTGCTCTTCCTAATTTTCAAAGAAAGCTCAAATAATTAAAAAGCATACTGACTAGGAATTATATACCTAGGTTACAATCTACATTCCGGCATCTTCTAGCCATGAGGCACTTAATCTCACAATCATCTCTTCTCAGCGACCACTACTCAGTGCTTGGGGAATGCACACATTCTTTAAAGGATTATTCCCAAAATCTATCCCAAAGCTGCACAGTTGTGCAGAGCAGACTGTGCATATCCCTGTCCTCTCTGGAGTCTTAGGGCTTGTCCTCTGTGTGGTCAAGTGGCTGAGGAACCTCATAAGTATGATTTCAACTCAATAGGTGTCTTTCTATGTGGAAAATGAAGTCAGCATCTTATTGTGGGCCATGTTCACTTATTTTTAAGTAATATTTACTGAGCTTTCAATTAGCAACCATTGCTGAGGACCCACTGAGCACAACAAATAGCTGGGTCCAAACAGACGACCTAGTCACTATAGAAGGCAGCATGACCCTGATATCCTGCTCTGCATTTCCTAGGGAAGGAAGAGAGCAGATTGAAGAACAAATGGGAAAACCCCTGAAAAATGATAACCATACAAATGCCCCATATTATTGTTGATGCCACAGACATTAAATTCTCTAGGCCCAGCCAAATCTCTCTGTTTTACAAGAATGCACTTACTATTAGCTAAAGATGTTGGGACCATTTAAATGAAATCAGTAGCCACAGTATTTTAAATAATCCCTGCTCTGGTTCAGTCCACATGCATACCTTTTAAAATGGAAACACTGGACCGCGCAGTGATGATAGGGAAAACCACACGCAAGCTCCATCTATTTGGACTAGAAATTGCAGGTGGCTCCAGATTGAAATGAATCTGATTCGCTTCCTTGGTAGAGGGTTGGCTTATTCTACAGCAGAACTGCAGCACTTATGCAAAGATGCCCTCCCGCAAAGTTAGATTCTTCAAGCTCCACTAGGTACCTGTGTTGGACACACTTGCTTTTGCTTTCACTATTTCCTTGAGAGATGTAAGAGCCTAAAAGGCCTCCAAAGTTCAGTTAAACTGAAGACTCTCAAGTTAGGATACTGACTTACAGATGCCCTGCTCCGAGACTGCACCACTGAACTGCATCCTCACCAGGGAAATTTGGGAATAAAGCTTGCCTGCTTTTTATGCTGAGGGGCATGCTGGCTATTCCCGGGAATGAACAGTTCTCCCCTAAATCTTTGTCATGCCTTGAACACAGAAGCTGATACAAAATGAGAGATCAGAACCTGAGGAGGAGGTTATGTGGACTTTGTCCTGGTAGCACTTGGAGCAGTGTGTCCAGTGGACTCAGGCTCCTTTTGTGATTGTTAAATGCAAACCACATGAGTCTTTCACTACTTCCACCACCAACAAAGGTTTTGAATTCCCCAGAAAATCAAGCCCATGATTCTAACAGCCCTGGAGCAAGGACAATGATTAAGCCAGCAAGTTTCAGTGACCCCTGGCCTCCTTTCCAGTTGAATCTCTTGTCTGGCATTATTTTTTTCAGATGTATGTATTATCAGAAGTGTATGGCTAGAAAAAATAACTTCATTAATGTTGTGGCAAAATAGCCAAATGGAAGGTCAGGGGGTCAGTTTTTGCCACCAAATCCACACACACAAAATGACCTCTGCCTAGTGTCTCCAGGTCCCCAAGAAGCTACGCTTCGCACGTCAGGGTCACTTAGAAACTCACCAACTGTCTCTTTAGGAGCCACCAGCCCTTACAGTTTGGCCCTGTGAGGTCCCAAAGTCCCCACAAAAGAGGTCCCAGCTACCAACATGACAATGTTTTGATGTGGAACTTGGCTAGTGGAGCCTTATGCCAGGAATGACCAATGCCGGCATTCAGAGCGGAGGGTTCGGAGCTGAGGGACGCAGGGCGACCGGGGCAGGCGGCACAGGGTCCAGCAGGCCCTGCATCTCCCAGCCATGGCTTTTCAGTGGCTACCTCAGAGAACAAGCCCTGGTAACTCCAGCACCCTGCTCTCTGACAGCAAAGAGGAAACGTTCCTTTTAGCGCACTTTCCCTAGGAGACTCAGTACCTCTCCAGCCGCCTCCCTGTGGAAGAAGGCTCAGGACCCAGATCCACAGCTTCCCATGACTTTCCCTTGGAATAGCATAGGCCACAGTTGCAAACTGGCTGCCTGAGGGCCAGATCTGACCCCCAGCCACGTTTTCTATGTTCAACAGCATTTTTTCATGGAATATCTGGCCAGCAATCTGCTTGCTCAGATTTTTGGTCACTCTTGAAAAGGTCAGCAGAAGCTCTAACTCTACTTGCAGAAAGGGAAGCATTCCACATTGGCTGCAGGCCTTGTAGGTCCACCTCATTCATTGCTCTGACCTTTCTGGGCTGTGGGCCTCAGCCTCCCTGCTCCTGTGGGGTAGATTCATTCTCTCTCTCTCTCTTTCTCCCCCCCCCCCAATCTATAATTAGTATAAGCTAGAAAACAGGGAACACCTTTATCCTGACCTGAGAAAATACCACCAGAGGCTTAGAAATTATCAACACCACCACCCCCCTCTCTCACACACACACACACACAGATAAATAGTAAAGAGCTCATTTTGCAAGGGATCAACATTACCCATCTGGATATCTCAGTATGCCGATCATGAAGCTTTCGTTACATTTCTATAATAAGTTGCAGATAATACTGTCCTCCCAAGAGGGATGTTCATGTTCCAGGAAACTTGGAAAATGAGACAGGGAGGTGAAAAGTCATGTGTGCCCTTCATGAGCACACACAGACAGAGGGACCAGCGGAACACAAAAAGAGCAGCTTCCATTACCGGTTTGGTGCAGGTCGGCTGGGCTTCAATAACAGCCAGGGGAAGAAAGGAGCCTGCTTAGTGACACCACAATCATTCTGTGGGACACTGAGGCAAAAAGGACAGCATAAAATTCTTCAGTGGCATATTCAACTAGGAGAGAAACATTTAAAATACAATGACCACTTAATAAAAAAACCACACAAGCAATACAATACACAGATGATGCATTACAGAACTGTACACATGAAACCTATACAATTTGAGCCAATATCCCTCCAATAAGTTCAATAAAAATTTTTTAAACATAAATAAAAGCAAATCTATCTCTTAAAAAATCAATCAATAAAATAAAAACCTTAGCTTGTTTTCCATAATGCTTCATCTTGTTTCTTAAGCAGAAATTTTGTCAGAGGGACTCCTAAATTTAAATGATGGTATAAAGAAAAGTCCCTGCTGTCCCCAAGGGCTGAAGGAGAAGAGTGAGGGAGGGAGTGGCAGGGTAGTGAAGCATTTGGTTCCACAGAATGAAAGCCAACAAGACTGGGTATCGATTTTGGCTTTGGGAGAACAAGGCTTTTAGAAGCAAGCGGTGTGCTGGAAGAGCAGTCCCCTCCTCCCAGCAGAGGCCAGAGAATGCTTGGTGGGAAAGGAACTAATTTGAGTCAAGAGTCTTTGAGAGTTTCTATGCAGCACAGATGTGGAAATATCATCTGGTGATGGCAAGCGCAGCATCTCAGGTTTTCTGATGGTCTGAGGGTAAAAAGGGGCCACAGGTGGGTTCCTGGCCCTGGGCAGGATCCTTGCTTTGTTCCAGTTCCCTGGGGAAAAAGTATCCTATCACAGCCTGTGATGTCACCAGGCAACAGAAAACCCATGTTTGGTTCTGTGATCACCACTTCTGCTTCCTTAGTCTCTGGGGTGAGGGCCTTCTCAGTCCTGCGGTATGTGGCCTGGCCTGAGTCTTCAGGAGGTGTTTAGTGGATCTGGATGGAATGAGGACGTGACTGCATTCATGAATGAACGAACGTGCTAGGCTTTGTACGCAATCACTTCTGCAGTGTAGGCCACAAACTACACCCAGAGAGACAGAACACAAAGAGCAAAGAGATTTAGGGATCAGACAGGCCTGGGTGGAATCTAGCTGTGTGACCTCAGGCAAATTCCTCCCCCTCTCTGAGTCTCACCTTCTTTAACTGGTGAATTAAGATAAGGATGTCCATCTGGCAGGATGGCCATGAGGGCTAAGTGAGGGAAAGCTTGTGAAGCCCTCAGCCTACTGCTTAAGAACTCAGTAAAGGGCAGCTGTTGTCAGCACTGGTCCTGCAACTGCCTGGCTTACTGATTTCTAGCAAGTCTCAATTTCAGGCTGACCCTGCAGATTCCTGGTTGGACATTTCCCGGCTCACATTCCAGGTGAAAAGTCCTCCTCTTCACCCCACAGTGACCCTGAGCAGATTGTGTCCCAGGATCTCACCTCCAGAATGCTTCAATCAACTTTCTCCAGCTTGCTGTGCTGATGAGAAGTTTCTCCTCCAGGCTCCGGGCTTGAGTAATACCACAAAGTGATTGTTTCAGCTCTCTCAACTAACACTGAGGTTCCTCCCTCTTTACTGTCTTGATCTGTCTTCTTCAGCCTCTCTTCCCCTCCTGCCTGAGGCCCATTGCTCTTGCCCCGGGTGCTGCCCTTCGCTCTTGCCCCAGGGCACTTTGCACTTGGCTCTGTGTTGTCATGTTGTCTCCTGTTCCAGTCATTAAAAAGTCACAAATACAGAAACTCACATTTAACACTGTCACAAATAACTTTTGTCTCAGTCAAGTGAAATTATAGTTAAACTATATATGTAATACATGGCTAGGCCATTTCCTGAACAACTTAATGTTTTATATCTTCTTTCAAGCTCTTAAAGAGATAGACCGGCAATCAGTGTGACAGAGGCAGCTCTCGTCATATAAAACACCAACCAATCAGGGAAGTAGGTGAGGGTGCAGGGTCATGGCTCTGGCAGGGGGCCCAGCCTCTCCCATCTTCAGTTTTCTCATCTATAAAATGGAGATAAGCAAAGTAACCATCTCTCCATCCCACCATGAGATAGCGTGTGCACAGCGCTGAAAATAGGGCCTGGCAAATAGAAAGTGCCTCAACTGATGTTAACTATTACTGTCATCATAAGCAAATCTAATCAGCATTTAATGAGTGACTGTCTTTTGCTAAACCCTATACCAGGCACCTGAAATATAATGGAAAGCAATACCAGACAGGGTAGGCAGAGTCTTTTGGTAAATAAACACCGTAGATGTTATGTTAATTGTGAGGATTGCCTTGAAATGGAAGTGCATTGTATTAAAGGGGGAAAATGGGAGGTGTGACTAGTCAGGGAAGGCTTCCCTAGGGAGGAGGTATTTCACCTGAGATCTAAAGGAGGGGCAGCTTAGTAGGTCAGGGCAGAGATGGAGTGACCGTGCATATTTAGGCCCCTGAAAGACCCAGGTGGCAAGAGCATGGAAGAGGAGTGGAACAGTAGAGCAGATGTATCTGAAGGAGGAGAGGGAGGCCAGGGAGAGTCTGCAAAGCAGCTTTGTCTCCATCCCAAGAATAATGGGAAGATTTTTAATTTGGGGGAAGGTGCGTGATCACTCAGTATGCAGCATGCAGAGTGGGTTGGAAGGGAGACAACATGGATGTGGCCAGTTAGAAGTGCACTGTGGTAGCCCAGGCACTGGTAAGAGGAGATTTTTCTAAGGCACTAGGCAATGGTGATGGATGTGAATGCCCCTGAATGGACTGTAGAAATTTTAAGGAGACAGGATCTGCAGGATGTGGTGGAGATGGTGATTACCTAAGGGGAGTTGTCAATACCAATTTCCTGGTTCCTGGTTATGTTTCTGGGTGGACATAATGTCAATGACTGAGAAAGGATTCACTGGGTTTAGACCCAGTGTAAGAGAGCAGTTACGGACTTGATTGGTGAAACAGTGTACTGTGGCAGCTAACAGTTCTGGAGTCAGGCTACCTGGTTCTAGTTCCATATTCACTGTTCACAGGAAGTGTGACCTGAAACTCTCCAAGTTTCATTAATGATCCCAACCTACTTCACAGAGCTGATATAAAGATCAAATGAGATGATCAGCATAACGCTATTAGCACAGTGCCTGGCACATAGCAATAGCTCAATGATGGTTGCTAGTCTGCTTATCCGGGGCATGTTGAACTGCAACTGCATTTGAGACATCCAAGTGTAGATGTCAACTCAGAAATTAAATCTACAAATCTGCAGCTCAGAGGAGACTTTCTGACTAAGAATAAAGATTTGTGAATTATCTTCATGTAGGCGGTGATTAGTAGAGTCATCTTCCCCTCTCTCTGGGTTTCTTCAGGTTCCTGTTAATAGAAACTTCAGCTTCCTCAGAAAAAGTATTGGAAAAAAAACTGCTGTCTTTCCTTTTCCTCTCACTGCCCCCACCACCACCGATAATAAGATTGATTTTTCTGATTAGAGAGATGACAAAGGTCTGACAAATCTGTGTCCTTGTTCCTTTACTGGGCAGGGTTAATGCATTACCAGCCTATGTGCATATATATTCATTCATTTATTCTCTCTCTCTGTCCCTCCTCCCACCCCACTTTTCCCTTAAAAGAATTGTCTCTAATTCATGTGTGTTCATCTTTCTGTTCCTTCCTCTTCTATATGGTAACCCTCCTGGCAGGTCCTGTCTTTACAGCTACAGTTGACAAATTATTCTGCCTGTGGCTGAGTGAATAAAACCAATTGGGAGAAAGAAGGGCATTAAGTGAGAAGCACAATTTTGGAGTGGAATCAAGACTGCATTCTGCAATTTAGCTTTACCCATAATAAAATGGATAGTTTGATGCCTGTTTGACTTTGTATTTCTCAGTTGGTTCAGACCTTAGTGGGAGAGAGAAATTATCAATTGTGCCTTTTAACCCCAACAGTAATTGAAGCAATCACTGAGATAATTTCAGGAAAATTATACGGGGATAAGAGGACCTAGAACTGAGTCTTAAAGAATGCTTTTTAATGTCCTGGCTGAAGAAGGACTAGCCAAGGACAAAGGGTGGGGGAGGCAGGTTAAGATATGTGTGTGTTATACAGTCCAAAAGAAGAAAGAATCTGAAGGAGGAGGGAGTGATTAACAGTGTAGAAGCTTACCAAGAATTTGATTATTACATTTTTCTATTAGATTATTATCAGGGAGGTCATTGGTTACTTTGGTAAATATTCTTTTGTAGGAAAAAAAAGGGCAGAAGCCAAACTGCTATGGGCTGGGGAATGAGTGGAAAATGAGAAAAAGGAGAAAGCACAAAAAAGCAACTTTTCAAGAAATTTGTTAAAAAAAGGCAGAGAAAAATAGAGTGGTTAATTTCTCTCTCTGGACCCCAATGTAGTTCTCTGTGCCAAGGAAACCATAAAGCTGCATCTCACAGCTGGTTTGGGAAAGCTCAGCTCTGTATATAACCCCCTGCACCTCCACTCTGATCCTCCTTTTAGAATCATTGATTCATAGGAACAAACCATGCTCACATTTTTTTTCTTTTAGAACTGTGCGGAAACATGATCTCTTACATGAATGAGCATCCTCGTTTAATTGGTTCATTTGACCATGATGTCCATCCCCACAAGCCCTCTACCAGAAAACACGATTGGGTCATTGTGTTTCCTGGCAAGGATCATCAAGAGTCATCTCTCCTTTTCAGGGATACGACGACACACGGTGTCTTTTCTGTTATAGTGCATATCATGAGGTACAGTAATTATTTCTTTACCTATCTGTAACCACCCCCCAGCTAGTAAACCCATTATTTTTTACTTGTCTCACATAGTAGGAACTCAATAAGTGATTGTAAAATAACTAAGAAGCAGGCAGCACTTCCCCCAGGCCCATGGTGATATCTGCTCATGAAATTGGATTTCTGTGTTGGACACAGACCAGAGGAGACTGAGGGGACATGCTGACTAAATGCAATATGGTACCCTAGATAGGATCCTGGAACAGAAAACGGAAATTAGTGGGAAAACTGGTAAATGCTCTCAGCTCACACAGCCTGAGACACTGAATCCTAATTACTTGCTCCCGAGGAGCTTGTTTCTTAGGAAGAGTGGAGAGATGTGTAATCCTCTCTTTGGAAGCAGCCCTGCAGAAGGGTACAGAAAGGTGAAATGATGTGTTAGACACTCTTATCTCTCCTTACTAACCATGTTAATTTTCCTTAAAAAAAATTAAGGGGAAGGTGCCATTCTTCTTTCTAGGGTCCCCACCAGTTTTTCCCTACACTGGGTTGCTTAAATGTGGAAAGGGTTCTGCTTGCAGAATGAGTGAGGAGCTTGGTCATAACTTATCCCCCTTAGTTCCAAATTTACTTTTTGTTTTTATGCCTGAAGACTTCCTGAAAAGCAAATGGCAATGAAGATTAAATGAAATAATGCCAGCCTTGTCCCTTTCTTACAAGGGAATGTGGATCTTTCAGACCCCTATCGAAATGAAGACTGCCCAAGAAAGTACTGCCACCTACAAAATAGTGATATCCATAGCAAGGAGCCCACAAGCCAATAAGAGGGAAATGCAGAATCAGTCATCTTTCAGTGGTACTAGGAAGTCATAATACAGTCTGTGAAATTCTGAGGCTACTAAGTATATGATTATATTTAAATACAAGTTTCAATAGCTTGGGAAACATGCCACAGAGAATAATAACAATGGCAAAGACAGGAGTATTTATTTACCACTTAATGTGTGCAAAGCACAGGGCGTTATATCATTTTATCCTCACAACACTATGGGTTGGTCCTATTTTTCTTATTTTACAGATGAAGACACTGAGGGTTAAAGAGCTGGAGTAATTGCTCAAGGCTATTACTGAACAAATAAGAGACATAGCCAAGATTGAAACACAAATATTTTGACTTTAGAGCCCATGATCTTAGCCACATCAGAATATCACATTTAAACTTGTGAACCTTGACTCATAATCCAAGTTCTAGAGTCCATTCTGAGAAAGGTAAGGAGCAGAAATGCAGTGGAAGAGCATGCTCTGTGTAGCTCACTAAACTTCTGCATGTGCATTGTGAAGGGAGAACTGATGTGCATTCCCTTACCACCACCCCTGGTTGTGCACATCTCCTTGGGACCCCTTATCCTCAGAAATTCCACTAGGGAAAATCCTTTCACCCACCTGATCTTTGACTTATTCCCACAGAGTCTGAACTATTCCAGTTCAACATGAATTTATTGGGCCGGGTAATGCCACCCAAGTCCTTTTCTGGAGAGAGCTATCATAGAGAATAAATTAGGTATTGATATTTGTCAGGCAACATGCTAAGTAGTAGGAATACAAAGATGATAAGCCTTGCTCTCTGATGGAAAATTGATGTGCTAATTAACATCAATAGCTTAATTGGGAATAATGGCTTAAAGCACTACACCACCTAGTTAAGATGTTATCATTTTCATGGGGTCCTTCAATGTTCAAACTGAAAGGGGAAATTGTGGTGTGAATTTCAGCACACTTGGTGGATTTCAGTGAAGCAGAGGACAGTAGATGAGAAGGAAAGCCCTCTAATTCCACTGTACTAAAAACACATCTGAGTGAAAGAGTCTTTGGGAGCCTCCTAAAATCCTCCTCAAATGTGCTTTCTCTAATTGAGTGGGTTCTAAATGCCAAAACAAGACCTACGTTCGTGGTGAAACACATACACCTCCCACAGTTAACTTAGCGACATACCTAATCATTAGGCAAAGTCCTATACAACAGTGCTCGCTAGAGTCCACAGAGCACTTGGAGGATCTTACCAAAATGTAAATTCTGATTCACTAGGTCTTAGGTGAGGCCTGAGAGTCTGCGTTGATAACCAGCTTCCGGGTGATACTGGTGCTTCCCATTCTAGGACCACACTTGAAGAAGCCAGGCTCTAGAATTAGAATTCCTTCTACCATATCACCACCCAGTGGCCGTCCAGACTTAACTTCGAATCCTCCATTGATAGGGAAAGTACTACCTCCTAAGGTAGTTTTTTAAAAATCTTGGACAACTCAAATTATTGGAAAGTTTTTTTTTTTTTTACGTTGAGCTGATAACTGTTCCTCCCACCCAAACGTTGTTCTACCCACGAGCACCATAGAAACAGACTGTCTTGCTCTCAGGTGACACTTCTGGGAGTGACCAAACTGGTCAAAAATCAGTGACATCCTGGCGTACAGACTCCCAAGTATCTGTAGAAATTCATTTCCTTTGTAAGGGTAAGTGTAGAACCCACTTTGTGGTAACTCAGTCTTCCCCAGATAAATCCAGACAAGCCAGACCACAGCCACGGCTTCCATCAGCTTGTGTTCAAACAGAAGTCAGCCTTCTTCTTTGTAGGAGCTCCATGGGGTCGTTTTACAGTCCTTTCCTGCCCTCTCCACTCCACCCCGATGCACACATTCTGGCTCTGGCTCTGATAGAGGGGTTTCTGTTTTCCTTGTGCATTGTCATAGCACAACAGGACACACTCATTTTGCAACTTTGATTAGAGGGACTGGTAGAGAAGAAAACTCAAGAAGCAAATGAATGTCCCAGTCTATTGAGAGAAGACAGTTAGAGTCTACTTCAGACCTCATTTGTAAGTTCGTTCTCTGAAAAGAGAGGGAAAATGAAATGCCTTTGCTTTTTGACTCTCATTGTGCTATTGATGTGAAGGCAGCATTGTTAACACTTCTAATTCCTCCAGCATGTTTCTGGTATCTTGTTCCAAGTGAAAAATGGAAGAGGGAAATAATGATCAGACGCACAGAGGAAAGTCTCACAGGCGTTACGGGAGCCCAGGTAGGGGCTGATTCTGTTGCCCTTTGATTCAATGAAGGTTGAGCTATGAAAGACTTCACAGAACAGGCTTGGGGGGCCAGCAACAGGTATTTATGGCTCCTTGGTCTGTATTGTCCATGAACAATTCAGGCGTCAGAAACCTTATTGCTGAATGTCATGGTCTCTTTAGAGAGATGGAAAAAGAAATTGAGAGGAGGGAAAAAGTACAAGTGCGACCATGTGCAGGAGCTGGAATGTATATAAGCATCTATACAAATCCTGATCTAGCCAAATCAATGGCCCATTTGGTTTGATGTGAGAAGACCTGAGCAGAGCTGGTGTGGCTGTCTCTTAGTCTGACCTTCCTTCTAGACAAGCCTGTGCCCGAAAGAGCTCACTCTATTCCACACTTAAAATCCAGTGTCCCACAGGCCTTTTGAGAACCAGGGAGATCTCTGATTTTGTTGGCTTCGAGTGAAAGTGGGAACTAGAAGTAAAGTCAAAACCAAGCAGGTACCACCTGCTAATTCTCCTTGCTGCACAGCCCACAACTGCACAGGAACATGCACTGTCACTTGCTGCTGACTGTGGGGAACAAGGATTTGAATCTAAACCCAAGCAACACTTTCTCGGTGCTTAAGGAAGAATGGACAGCTGTGAGATGCCACTATCACCCATAACTGTGTTCTACTATCTAATGGGTTATCCACGTCCAAGCCTAG
Source organism: Macrotus californicus (assembly GCA_007922815.1). NCBI lineage: Eukaryota > Metazoa > Chordata > Mammalia > Chiroptera > Phyllostomidae > Macrotus > Macrotus californicus. The sequence goes on along the minus strand of VMDR010012955.1, from coordinate 9,880 downwards.
CTTGAGTTTAGAAGTCACACTTCCTATTCTCCAGCAAACAAAAACACCAAGGGGCTTAAAATTGGCAGATTGACTAGATCAAACAGAGGCTACTGGGAATGTATAGACTTTAACTCCACTTTCCCTGGAAAGGAAAGCTTGGAGAGAACAAAGAAGGGGAACCATGCCACCCATCAACTCCCGGCACATACACCCTCATCACCACTCTGTACCAAATGGGAACATTTTCGGGCCTGAGTTATGATTTAAATGAAGCACACTGCACCAATATTGTGTGGTGCCATCTGTTATTTTATATTTCACAAAATTTGGCCAGTTTTGAAATATTATAATTATATCTCCTCCATTACGTATGCAACGCAGACATTTCTGAAACATAAATACAGTATGTGGGAAATGTGACTGTATTTATAGCCATTGGCTGGTGGAAAGCAAAAGGGCAGCTGGCACCCATTGCCAGTCTAGAGGATGCAGCCTGCCGGGTCGGAAGCTTGCTGTTCCACACCATTCCCCACTCCACGGCTTGTGTCCTACACATCCTCCAAAGAAGGTCATACCAGCTACATTTCACATAGTCCAAGATCAACTATGTCTTCCTGCCTTGTGCTTTAGTTTCCTGACATGGATATATATACATTCAGTGATGCCCACAGTCAGAGAATGGACAAAGAAGGGCACACAGTCCTGTGGCAGCTTTTGCACACCAGGTGCTCCTTCCAGTAGTGTTAGGAAGTAGAGACGGTGGCAGTAGAAGGAAGGCAGAGTCTTCAGAGTGAAAGGACCAGAAGTCAGGTGGATCTACTATTGGAAGAGATCCCTATGTGGGAAGAGCCAGTGCCCCTTCGCCCTCAGCCCTTTGTCTTGCTTCTGCAAAGGAGAATCTAGAGCTGCATGGTTGTTTGGGCTTGGATGTCAGGGATGCAGGAAATGGTCAGACTTAGTCAAGTATCCAGGGGATGCTTGTGATTTTTTGCATCTTCAGAAAAAATTGTTTAGCTGAGTTGCTTTTCTTCAAAATACTGCTTTACTTTGCAATAATAAAGAGAAGAAAACAAATGACTAGTATTTGGATTTCCCTTTTTGCATCTCTAAAACAAAGGCATCATTCAGTCAAGACAGCTATGGGGTGACTCCAGGCATTTCTGCCATGGCCTTCACATCATCTTTAGGGGTTCATACAAACCTCTCTCTTTCTAACTGCTATTGCTCTGGCTAACCCAGCCCAAGAAGAGTTTCACTGGCACTGCATCTATTTCCTTCCTTCCTTCCTTCCTTCCTTTCTTCCTTCCTTTCTTCTTTTTTTTTTTTGAGTTAGTTGCTAACATTTAAAAATGAAAGATTTCACCTAAAACCCAGCTTCTCTTGAAAAATACAAGAGCTGGCATCATTGGTTGTGTATTTGTGCCAGCAACAATCTGCCTGCTTTGAGTAGCAGCTGCCTGCATTGGGAAAGAAGCACCCTGCCATTTACCGTGGGCCCCACCCCACCCACAGAGCCCCTCTACTTGTTCAGGTCTGCCTGAACCCTGCCTGGCCCTTGCAGGCACTTGTGTTTGTGACTTCTGAAGTAGGCAGTTGGCCCTTATGGATAAATATAGACTAGGAGATTGAGGTAACTTTTTTTTTATCTTGATGTAAGGTTGGTGAAGCATTAAAATTTATCGGCAAACTCTAACAGGAAATTAAAGTGAAATTTATAAGCCTTTCTGATTTAAAAAGCAAAAACAAAAAACCTTCTAGCCCTGGCATGTGTGGCTTGGTGGGTTGAGCGCCAGCATGCAAACCCAAGGGTTGCCGGTTTGATTCCCAGTCAGGACACATGCCTGTGTTGCAGGCCAGGTCCCCTGTAGGGGGCGCATGAGAGACAGCCACACATTGACATTTCTCTCCCTCTCTTTCTCCCTCCCATCCTCTCTCTCTAAAAACATAAATTTAAAAAATCTTTAAAAGATAATAAAAAACCTTCTAAAAGTGAACAAATAAGTCTCTGCCACAGCTTTTCTTTTACTGTGTTTTAGTCATCTGAGTATTTACCCTTCTTTACCAACATACGGTGAGCAATATTAGGGCAGGAATCAATTTAATTTTTCTTTGCGTGCCAAGATCTACAACAATGTTTGGCATATAGTAAACCATAATCTGTGGAAGAAAGGTAAGAAGTAAAGACTTAACAAAGTCAAGAACTTTGAGCTAGACTGAGTCTGAAAGAGTTTTCATTCTCAGTCAAAGATCCCCATCTAAGAGTCTCCTGCTTCTGTAAGGTGCCCAACACAATGCAATATATTGCCTGGGCAGCCCAGAAATGAGAACAGACTCCCCACCAGCCAGTTTACCTGGCTGATTCCTCATCCTAACTAGAAAAGGGAGTCAGATTCCCACCTACAGCACCAGACCCCGGATCTTGGCTGATGGATAGACACATAGCTTAGTGGCAGATGCCTTTCCAGAGCAAGCTCTGACCATTAAACACTAGCAAATCACTGCCCATCCTGGTCCAACTGTGGCTTCAACGAAAGGAAGGAGAGCTTTAAACAAAATATCTCTGACTCTAAGAGGACAGAACACTGTTTGTGGAATTATTTGAGGGGATGCTGGATGACACTGCCTTGGGGATAAAAGGAGATGATATCGCCTCAGAGAGACGATAATAAAAGCAAAGGTACTTACAAGTCTGTGTCCTCCTGTGGAACTTGTGTTAGAATCCAGCACGAAATAAGAGAACAAACTGAGAATCAAAAGTCCTCGAGCTTTAGAGCATTCCTACCTCAGACATAGCCATGGGGGCAAAAGTTACCAAATTAAATCAATTTTTAAAAAATAAAAATTGTTATACTCTAGGGCTTCATGAACTCTATCTACATCAAGAAAAAAATCTACCACCCATCTCCTATAATATATTTCCCTCTAATTATTTTCAATAAACATTATCAACTTGGTGATACTGTTGGCCTAATTCCCTCTGTACAGGGGTGCCTGACCCTAATGTCATAGGAGCAACAGGCTGCCTCCTCTCAGTCTCCCTGGACCACTCTTTAGATTTCTGGAATACCATGCTGATTAATATTCCTGACTCCAGGCCTGCCCCCTCTCCACCCTGACACTTGATTAAACTTTTTGAAAAAACAAATGTAATCACATCTTCATCTTTCCCCTGAAAATTACTAAGTGTCTCCCAGAGCCTGACATTCATGTGGACCCAACAAACAGTTGTGCCTAGGATGTGCCAGGTATCAAGGGGGCAAGTCCAACTCCTTTGCCATGGCACATAGAGCCTTCCATTGTCTGGCCTTGCCTGCCTCTTCAACACCTCCCCTCGCTTCTCACTTGCTTTGCTTTCCACAGTCCTGTCAAGCTGGACTACTTGTCAGTCCATGGAATAACTAATGCATAAGTGGCCAGAGGCCATTTGTAAAGGAAAACTTCCACTTTTCCAGAAATTTTAATATAACCCAACCTAAGAAATGGCCAGGCATGTCACCCCACTTCTAGAGCACCAGCTCTGGCCTCCTCCCCGCCACTGAGCTACAAAAAAACATTTCCTGGTCTCAGCTCAAGAACACTGACTGCTTGTCCCTTGGCCCTCATGACCGCCCCTCCAACCTTATTCATTTCTATCTCTCTACCCTGTTTCAGTTGTGATCCTAGTATTTACTAGTACTGTACTTGACATAATATTATATATTTATCTATTGACTACCTTCCTCATTGGGACATAAGTGTAGACTTTGTTTTATTCACTGTGTATCCTCAGCACCTGGACTAGGCTTACACATGGTAGATCCCCAGTGAGTATCTGTTGAATAAACGAGTGTCAGTGCAGGGTAAGGCACTGAAATTTGATGAAGCCACTGGGAGCAGGGCCCCCCATTTCTGCTGACATGTACTATATTCTCGCTATAATAAGAATCCTTTCATTAAGAGGAATAAATCTACTCTCATTCAACTGGTTTGAATGACAGGTGGTTAGGATGGTTATTTGTGTTTTCAGCAAATAATAGGAAAGAGGAAACCACATAATCTATAGGGGAAGAGATAGTCAAAAGCTAAGATTGGGACATAAGCCAGTCAACAAATTGGTCTAATGTCTTTTCAGGAAGCTTTCCTTGACTCCCTCAGGTCTGGGATATAAACCTTTCCACATGCCCCCACCGCTCAGTGGAGATGTCTCCCAATGATACATTACGTTTCTATTGAGACATTCCTTCACCATCTCCCACACTGACCCAAACTTGAATGAGACAGAGGGTGTGGCTCTTTCTCAGTGTTGTCAGCACCTTGTATAGTTACCCAAAGCCCAGGAAATACACTGAGTGGAATAACATAAAGTTTGAGCTCATGTTGTGCAATAGAAAATAAAAACATTAGACTTAGAATCAGAAGACTTGTATCCACAACTTCTGTGTCATTTTGGCTACGCAGCACCTGAATCTCACCTGCTTTGGGGATGTAAGGCAGGCCCTCTATCCCCTACAAAAGGTAAATTGAGTGATATTACCTCTCTCTGCACCTCAGCCCTACAGTGCAGTTGTATGGCTGAAGTTTGGCAAATTGGATGCATGAGTATGAACTTTGACTCTTAAAAGGGTGCAACAGGATATAGGGACAGTCATTTAATTAAAATCTAGAAAACTGACCCAAGCATGCAAGGAGGTCAATACCTGCATGGTGGTGTGGGGGGTACCAGGGATAGGGATGTGGTGCTGGTACACAATCTCCTTGCCCTTGGCTTCCTCATTCCCCCTTAGCTCCTGCCTTGTGTTCTAACCTTCCTGTGGATACTGTACGCTGTCAGGTGTCCTTGTCATAAATCCCTTTGCTGCTTAAACTAGTCAGAGGTGATTTCTGTTGTTGGACTCAAGAACCCTGGTTGGTCGCTCAACTCTCTGAATCCCAATTTCCATACATGAAACACAGACACAGCTCTTACTTCCTGATCTGAAGTGAGAGTTCAGTGGCGTACAGTGTTCACAGGTGGGCCTACAACAATAGGAAATGGATAGAAGGCATTTAGTACCTATGACTTCCCTCCCTGCATCTTTAAAAATGCTCCAAGGCCAACTAGCAAGAGGAAAAGGTTACATCAGTTGTACCAATTAATGGATCCCCAAAGTGAATATCCTAGAATGTTTGAGGAAAATGATGTCTACTAATCTGCTGGCAGTGCAGGCATAATTAGTGCTTGCAAACTGACATCCTTGAAAGACAGGTGCCACCCAAGCAAAGGCCATTATCATAACCAACAGGTGCCACACATACCTGAGACAAGGAGTGCAGAACTACCTGAGACTGACTGGATGGCACAGAGGCCCATGCGACACTAAGGTCCTTTAAATAAAACATTTCTATTGAAATATAACCCACTCATACAATGCACTCATTTAAAGTGTGCGATTTATTGGTTTTTAGTGCATTCACAGGTTGTGCAATCATCACCACAGTCAACTGCAGAACATCTTCATCACTGCAAAGATAGACCACATACCCTTTACCCCAGCCTGAAGTCACCACTCATCTGCTTGGTCTATACGTTTGCCTCTTCTGAACAGTATGGATGAATGGAATCATGAAATACGTAGTCCTTTGTGACTTATTTAGCATGTTTTCAAAATTTATTCATGTTGTGGCGTGTACCAATACTTCATACCTTTTTGTGGCCAAATAATGGACCATTGCATAATATAAATCATGTGTAAGTACCATATTTTGCTAATCCATTTATGTGTTGATGGGTATTTGGGTTGTCTACACTTTTTGCTGTCATGAATAGAACTGCTATGAACACTCACGTACAAATTTTTATTTGAATACCTGTTTTTTGTTGTTGTTTTTTAAATCCTTTGGGGTATTACACCTAGGAGAGGAATTGCTGGATCTTACGGTAACTCTATGTTTAACTTTTTGAAGAACCACCAGACTATTTTCCATGATGAATGATATTAAGACTCTCACCAGAATAATGTCTTTTTGATTTCATAAAGGTATAAGCACCTCCTTACATTTGTAAATATTTATGTTGAACACTTGAAGAAGTTTCTTTAGTATTCAGAAAAGTACACACATTTGTCCTACCTTTCTGTGCATGGCCCTATGTGTCTTTAACTGTCAAAGTGTAAGTAGCTTCCCTCCAACCAGACACGCATCTCAGTGCGGCTACCTTGTCAGCTGGGAGACCTGCCACTGCAGTCTGGGCCCCTCCACTCTGAGCACTGGGACAAGTGTCATGACTCACAGCTGAGTGGCCTGGCATGGTGTGTCTCATCTTTAAGTCAGCCAACACTACACCAGGTTTTATAACACTTTCCTAACATATCTAGTTTCATTGTTCTGGGGCTAAATTTAAAGAAAAAAATGCCTTCTCTGATTTGATCCCAACTAGTTCATACTTTCACAAAGCTCTAGTGTTTCTTAATATGTACAATAGAAAAGTATGGGTGATAATTCTATACATTCAACAGTTGAAAAGTTAAGGTCCTGAAAAAATAAACTACAACGTTTTCTTTAATAGCACAGCATTTGTAAAAGCAGCGATCTTGGCATTTTTAGCAAGGCAGGATGCTTTGGTTCCCCCAAGTCCTCCAGCATCCTGTGATCTTTCGCCTAGCCCAGTTCACACATCTGTATTTCCTGCCTGGGTGCTGTGGGCTTTTGAATTTGCAATTCCCTGAATAAGGAATGACTATGAAAGTGTTTTACTTCCTATGAGAGTATAGTATAGCCAAGCCTCACCAGGCTCTTTAGAGCATTCACTTAAGTGAATTTTATATGTTAACTACAAGTTCTTATTTAGGGACATGTTCACTAGATTGGTAAGGCCACATGGCATACAATCAGACATGCATTTGGATCCTTACCCCCATAAGCACTGGCTGTGTGATCTCAGAAACTCATTTGATATCTTTGAGCATTAGTTTCTCATCTGTAATGTTGGAATAATAGCAACCTCGTTGGCTCTTATGATTAGCTGAAATAGGGGTCATAAGAATTATTATTTTTTAGTATCTTACTTCCCCCAAAGACCTTTGTTATCTGAGTCATAGCCATATACATCTGAAAGGAAAGTGTTTTAGTTTGAGATACATGTCAGGTACCAGTACCAATTCCTTGCTAAACAATAAAATGCCCCTCCTGCTCTGCTGTGACATTTTACACCTCTAATGTCCCTGTTTTGCCTCCACTGTCATATCTGACATGGGCACAGTATTCAGAGTGTCAGCTGTGGGATAGTGGGACTTGCAGTGAGGACAAAGAGCAGGACGGTGCTCAGTGGTAGTATCCCGTGTCGGCCCATGCCCTGGAATGGACCCTGGCTGATCCTGCCCACTGTATCAACTGGGATGAAAACTATTCTTATTTGGGTGGCCTTGTAACGACACTTCCCTGAAAATAAGAGAGGAGTTGGTACTCTGCACCTGCAGGTAGCACCCTCCGACAGCTGCGCTTGAATCAGATTTTTCCTACTAATGTCATTTCTTTTCTATACATGTACTTTAGAACTCAAATGTTTCATTAATTCATACTGGTGTTTACTAGGCTAGTAGGCATTTAGAGAGTCTTATTATTTATTTAGAAATACTTGGAAAATTTTTAAAAATTAAGAATTGAAATGTAAAATTTTTACGAGTAGTAACAGTAATGAAAACAATCATGGGCAAGGACAATGGGGTGGGGATTGGGTGTGGGGGGCAAGGGACAGGGAAGGGGAGAGCAATGGGGGAAAAGGCGGGACAACTGTAACTGAACAATAAAAATAAATAAATAAAATAATTTTTTCCCTGCATAAAATCTGCAATAGGCTTGTGACAAGAGAACCCTTACAACTTCACTTGAATAGTTACATTCTCACTTCCAAAGTCATTTCACAAAGGGAGAGCACAGCGGCCCTTCTCCGAGTGAGAGATCTCTGGGCATAGCCAGTAAGAAGAATGGCTTAGTGGAGTTCAAGATGCAATTTCCTGCTAAAAAAAAATGCCAAACTTCCATTTTCTGAGATAAACAATGTCTATGTAAGTGTGGAAATTACTTTTTGGCAGATAGATGGTGGACCTTGAGATGTGCAAACCAAAAACATAATCTGGTGGACTCCAGTTTGCTTCATAAAAGAGAAAGAAAAAGCTAAGAAAACTTTGACTCAAAAATTATTCTACATTATCTGTGAAATATCCAGAATGTAATCAACTTTCAGAAAAGAATAAATAAAATCAGACAAATAGAGTATCATGTGAACAGTCTTGGTTTTTCTCTTTCTAATAGCTGTCCTTATAACAGTTGACCATTTAGGTTAACTTTCCTAAAAGCTTATTTTCATCAATCTTTGCTTTAAAAAAAAAAACCTTCAGTGGTGTTTCATTAATTCTTTAGTCTTACTTTAAAGGCAGTCCAGAATGGAACCCCAACTGATATCCCTAATTTATATCCCTCATGACCTACACAAACTCTCTCAGACACATCCAGGCCTTATTCACTTCAACTCACATTCGTAATGTGACTAGAAAGCACTTCTGGGCTCTTCAGTGCTTTCGTTCCACACGAAGCCCTGATTCCACCTTCTCTACGGTATCTTCTCTGATTGCCTGAGTCACCTGTTTTCAATGTCTTCTAGCTCCTCTGAAAATATTGTTTGGACTTATCATTTGCTACCATATATGGGCCATGGTTTTTCAATAAGACCACAAGAGGCTTAAGGGCAGGCTCAATCTTGCTTCTATTTTTATTCCCAAGAAATACTATGTTTTCTTTTTCCTATAAAAATGCCAGAAATGTGTATTTAGAAGAATACCAGCAGCACACAAAAAATGCCTTAACAAAGTCCTATCAAGTCTTCTCCTTATAGGGACCAGATAATTCCCTACCTTTTTCCTAAGTCTCTTCTCAGCTACTATAGCCAAGAAGTTCTGGCTTTCTCTACCTTCCCCAGAGAGAGAATGTCAGTTAGAGATGGATTCAAACAAATGAATGAGTAGCTCTCATGTAGATGACATTCCCAGGAGACTGGACCATGCCCAAACCAGTTTTTCCTTGCAATGGACTTGGCTAGAACCACATACCTAGTGGTTGGGGCTCATCCGAGAAGCAACCAATTCAGGCAAAGGTCTAGCTCTCTGAGGGAGAACTTGGCAAACTCAAGTTACCACAGTAACTGGGCTCCCAGCTTCAACATTTCCTCCTTATGTTTTTTAGTTTTGGGTATATGTTGTGAGAGATTTTCCCCCTTACTTTTAACCTCCAAATGCATGAAAAATGTCTGCCAGGGGAATTAAGAGAACACACTGCATTTAAGCAACTAGAAACCATGGGAATTTAAATGTCTCTGAGACTAAAAAGAAAATAACACGTAGGACTTGGAATCCAAGCAACAGGATATTAGAACTGTGGGTTGTAGCTGGCCTCACATGCCTCCTATGTAGCCTCCTTCTTTATCCAACCAATTTTTCATATAACTACCACATTCTATTTTTTTAAGTATCAAGGATCTTACATTTTTTGGACCTGGTAGTATTTTTAAGAGAAATAGAGCTTATAACATGTTCAAAAAGGCCATTTGCCATGTAGATATAGTCCCTAGTTCACTCAGCCCGTATTCATGCTAGCCTGGAAATATCATCAATCATTCCATATATCAACTAGACCAAACTATGGATATAATTCTTATAGACAAGAAAAAAGATCATGTTCAAGGAAAGTTGAGGGCCAAGGAATGTTTGTAGAAAGGTTAAGTGCTTATTCCAAACTTATCACTTTACATTTAGTAGCTCCAGCTCTGAATGGTGAGTCTAGGCTCTCCCTGAAAACGATGAACAACAAAGCTGGCCCTTCGGATGAAATCCTCCTTGATGTTTTGTCCTCAGCTTCTGTGCCAGCAGGGAAGTTTTGGCAGATTTAA